>SKCR01001804.1:0-74686 GCA_019454045.1 Zanthoxylum bungeanum | reverse complement strand
CCTTGACAGATATTCTTCAAGTTCATTCTACCGTAGTCTCATGGACATTCATCAGGAAAGTGAGTGATGACTTCTTTGGACTTTCATCAAGTCCATTCGACAAGTCCATTAGACCGTAGTCTCATAAATCCTCATCAGGAGAATGAATGATGACCTTCATGGACCTTCATCAAGTCCATTTGATAGCCCATTCGACAGTAGTCTATTGGACCTTCATCAGATCTAGTAGTATGAGAATGAAAGACTCTCATAGAACTTTTTTAGGTCTAGTAGAGTAAAGATCCTCATTAACTCATGTTAGATCCTATAGAGTGGGGAATGAAGAACCTCATGGATCTTCATTATGCATGGAGTGTGTAGACTCCAATGTACCTACATCAGGTATAATGGAGTGTGTAGACTCCCACGTACCTTCATCAGGTATAGTGGAGTGTGTATATTTTCTTGGACCTTCATCGGGTCATGTAAACTCTGAATTACTTTCTTCAAGTGTTGTAGAATGAAATATTCTTAGACCTTCATCAGATCTGGTATCTGTAGACTCTATTGTACCTTCATCAATATGTATAGTTGACTTGAAACATAAGACAAAGAAACATCCTCCGTATGGGACTTCATTATCAACCTTTTGCCCAGTCGACACAACATGAAAGTAAAGGATATCTCATTGTTTCAGTCAAACAGAGTCTGATTCTTACATTGAAGAGCCATTGACTAAGTAACCCGAAAAATCCTCCAGACGACAGGTACCAATGTTCTATTTTCTTTATTTACCATGATTGTGGTTTTGAAATTTGCAAGCAATGCCATATGACATAGTTGAAGACCTGGACTACTCCTAGTCCATACGACATTTAAGACTCCCCGTCGTATGGAGTGTACCCTGAACCTTCATCTGGTTCAGTCGACCGGGGACATCCCCCATAGACTCTTGTCGAGTCAAATGAAGACATGGACTTCCTACAGTCCATACGACACAATGTCGTGTGAATATACTCCTGACGTTTATTTGGTTCAGTCAACTGGGGACATCCCCCATGGCTCATGTAGAGTCAAATGGAACACTTGAACCTTCATCTGGTTCAGTGGACTGGGGACATCCCTCATGGCTCGTGTAGAGTCAACATATGACATTCATCTGGTCTAGAAAAATTTGAAGACTCCCCTGGTCCTTGACCAGTAGTATGGAGATTGTCCTGACCTTCATATGGTTTAGTCGACTGGGAACATTCCCCATGGCTTATGTAGAGTCAAATGGAAGACCTGAACCTTCATCTGGTTCAGTGGACTGGGGACATCCCACATGGCTCATGTAGAGTCAACATATGACCTTTATCTGGTCTAGAAAAATTTGAAGACTCCCCTGGTCATTGACCAGTAGTATGGAGATTTTTATGACCTTCATCTGGTTCAGTCGACTGAAAACATTCCTCATGGCTCATGTAGAGTCAAAATGGAAGACCTGAACTTTCATCTGGTTCAGTGGACTAAGGACATCCCCCATAGCTCAAGTAGAGTCAACATATGACCTTCATCTGGTCTAGAAATATTTGAAGACTCCTCTGATCCTTGACCAGTAGTATGGAGATTGTCCTGACCTTCATCTGGTTCAGTCGACTGAGAACATTCCCCATGGCTCATGTAGAGTCAAATGGAAGACCTGAACCTTCATCTGGTTCAGTGGACTGGGGACATCCCTCATGGCTCAAGTAGAGTCATCAAATGACCTTCATCTGGTCTAGAAAAATTTGAAGACTCCCCTGGTCCTTGACCAGTAGTATGGAGATTTTTATGACCTTCATCTGGTTCAGTCGACTGAGAACATTCCCCATGGCTCATGTAGAGTCAAAATGGAAGACCTAAACTTTCATCTGGTTCAGTGGACTGAGGACATCCCCCATAGCTCAAGTAGAGTCAACATATGACCTTCATCTGGTCTAGAAAAATTTGAAGACTCCTCTGATCCTTGACCAGTAGTATGGAGATTGTCCCGACCTTCATCTGGTTCAGTCGACCGGAGACATCCCCCATAGACTCATGTCGAGTCAAGTTGAAGACCTGGACTATCCTACAGTCCACACGACAATGTCGTGTGAAATAACTTTTGAACCTTCATCAGGTTCAGTCGACCGGGGACATCCCCCATAGACTCATATCGAGTCAAATGAAGACATGGACTTCCCTCAGTCCATACAACATTGTAGTATGAATAAATTTACTCATAAACCTTCATATGGTTCAATCAAGTGAGAACATCCCGCATGGCTCTTAAAGAAACAAGTTCAAGACCCAAAAATTTTACCTACATATATTTTCATATATTTCGCTTCATACGACATGCTTGACAAATACTCTCCAAGTCAAATAACTTCTTGACTTAGAGAGTATGGGACAAACTGTACGTGCCAAATTTGGGCCAAGGGCAAAACCGTCTTTCACTTCGAACCCAATAGCAGGTGAGGCCCAAAACAATAACTCAGCCCATTAAACGTTAAATCATTTACAAAAGCAAATCCAATAGCTTAAGGACAAACCCCCTTAATTATTCACCGACTGTTTCTCTCTTTTCCTAAACACAACATATATTATCACATGCAAATATTCTTCATCACCGAAAGATAAAATCCAGAGCACGTTGTGGGCTCATTTGCCAGAAATGTCAGCACGTTGTGGGCCCATTGCCAGCTTCTGTTACAGCTATAAAGTAAACCCTTTCAAATCTATAAATGGAGATAGAACTCAGCATACATAAGAGGCTGGACTTCTTTCTTACAAGCCTCTGCTCTCTGACAGTAGCTCTCCCAGAGCTCTCCATCCCTTTATACACTTACCACCGCCCTCACGGTCACCCAAAGAGTTCAAGGTAATAATAAACCTTGCTTTCGCATTTTACTTATTTACTACACATTTCATACTACTGACTTGGGCGTCGGAGTGCCCCCGGCACCCACCACACCGGTGGGTAGTCTACTCCCGCTCACTCTACATTTGTCTTGCAGGATCGCTAGTGCCTCCAACCTACAAATTCTGATTGTGGAACTCGGTTGAAATCCAGCATCCACAGTTTATTCAATTAATGAATATATAAATTTATATTCGTATTTGATTCTAAAGTACCGGTTCCCATGAATCCATTTTACATACATATTTTTATTTTTAATAATCTAGAAAACCATATTCTTACCCGATCCATCCAATCAAATGACGTAAAAAATTATACTCATATCCAACCCTAAAACACTAGTGTCTATCGAGATTTTTGTCATTCCTAATCCAAGTAATTGAAAATTATATGACTACTTGCAAACAACTGGTTGATGAACCTCGAAGGACCTTTGAATTATATTATGAGTTTATACATTTAGACTCCCCGTAAATTATTTATAGATCATAACAATTTAAAAAAAAACACACACACACACACAAAATCATTTAACCTTATTATTGAGAGCAAGAAAGAATTTTACAAATGAGAGTGGATGAGAGCACAAGATTTAAGTGAGATTTGTGAGAGTGATTGGATTAAAACGTTAGTCCTAACTTTTTCTAAAGTCATTATCCTCATTTTAGTGATGTTATATGTTGTTTGTTGTTAGTAATTAAAATTTTCTAATTAACCAAACAGTTTGATAATTGGGTCGTTTAAGTCTTCGTATATGATATTGATTTTAATTATTAAATTCAAGTTAATTGATTAATTACATATATTCTAGAATGTGAGACATGTCAATGAACGTTGCATTTGCAAACAAACGGCACAAAATGATTTTGAATTAGAAATGCTAATATATATATTAACGGCTAGTTGAACTCAAATAGTCAACTACATGGATAATTAATGAAAGAAAAACATTATTACTTGCTTCTTACGTAATTTATTTTAAATCTCAATTATGTCATTTTATGCAAAAATAAAAATAAATTGTTTTTATTTACAAGTGATGAAATATTTGTTTGGGCTAAACAATGATGATAGAGATGGTTCTCAAGGGGGTGTGACTTGGTGGTATATGACTTAGGATCTCACATTGGGGTTTTAAGTTGAATTCAGAGAGTGCGTTTCTTGTAAGAGTCTGAGACATCAGGGGGTTTAAAGTCCCCAAATGGCGTGGCTTGATGGTGTAGGGCTCAGGATTTGACCTTCAGGTCCTGGATTCGAATCCAATGAGTGTATTTCTTATAAGAGTATGGGACAGCCAGAGGTTTTACCTGCTCCGTTTAAGCTTGGAATGAGTGATTTGACGGTGAGATTTCCAACGATTTCAAAAAAAAAAATTGATGATAGAGATGTCTGGGTAAATATCTTGAGAGAAATGCTAAAGAATCAAAAGGAGGGACCAAATTCAATAATAAAATTTCTCCGTAAGATAAGAGAAAAATTTATAAGCCATTTATGCCACAACAATAAATCATCTAAATTAAACAAATTTTTTTTTTTTTTTTTTTTGTTGCTTTAGGTATAATCGATTATATAGATAATTTGATATTATTATATTTTATTCAAAATCAATATCTCATTAAACTCGACAATAAATCATCGAACACATAAAATTCGATCCGTTGCTAAGGCTCCGGTCCGCTGGAGAAAAATTAGATGACACATCTTATCCTTATGCAACATAAAACTATTAGGTCGGTTGGAGGAGCCACTAGCAAGTTATTATTTTTTAATCAAATTTTGTTTTATTATTTAATATTTGTAAGTAGATAGATGATAAAGGAACAAAAATGGATTTTGATGACTCGTACTGATGGGCCAAAGGCGATTATTCATATTTTGAATTCCAATTACAAATTAAGTAGCCGTTAATGTTGTTGGTCGCTGGAATTAGGATTTACTATTGACTAACAAAAAATTTGTAGGTGGTGATTAAGAAGTATTAAAGATGAAATAAACATAATTCATATAATGTATATATTTTTTTTAGTAACATATGGTGTTAACAGATTTCTCGATTTTTAATTCCAGCAGGAGAAAACACATTGTATTTGAATATATGTATTCTTTTTTCTTTCTTTTTTTTCAATTTTATCCTCATTTTATTTAAATTGAGATTTTCATTGGGAATATATGTGTAGTTGAATTAGCTTTCAAGAATGTTAATAAAACGTTCCACCCGAATTTAAACCTTGTGAAAGATAAGGGATTTACTCTATTAATCATGAAGTTAAAGAAATATAAGTAATAATACAAGAAATGATTTGGGTTCTTTGGGTCCCCAAGGGGCGTGACTTGGTGGTGGAGGGGTTCAGGATCTCACCTTGAAGTTATGAGTTCAAATCCAGAGAGTGCGTTTCTTTCTTGTAAGAATCTGAGATAGCCGGAGGATTTACTTACTCCGCTTAAGCCTGGAAGAGGTAGTTTGACGGCGAAGTTTCAAATAGACTTTGGGTTCTTTGGGCAGCCACCATGTGAGATGAGGCTTTGTGCTTGAAATCTTCACATACATATTGTCCATTTCTAGCTATCATCCAAGAAAATATCATGTGCCATTGCCAACATCCAACATGCATGGACTGTCTTTTTGGGCTGGCATTTCTTTATACCTTTCACTTTGTCTTTCTTTTATTCATTACTCATATAATGAATTTTCAAGACCCATTTACAATTCAATAATTATGATATCACCAGATCAAATCACCTCATCATTCTTGATCCCATTTTTCTTTATTTGCCAAAAAGGGGTTTCACACTTTACAGACAATTTTCTACTTATATATATATATATATATACACATTAAATAACTACTAAACATAAAAAAAAAAATTGAATCAAATAAGAGTATCAGAACATAAAATCTATCGAACTGTATACTCTAATTGTGAAATCTATCAAATAGAGTGCATATGAGATATATCAGCTTTAATATATATATATATATATAATAAATGAGAATGGTGTTGGAGGAAAGATAGTGTATCCAACGGCTCTCTTTATGTGGCTTAATTGACGGTCCAGATCATTTCATTGGTAATTGGAGGAAAGAGAGTGAATTGATTGATGGAAAGGAGAAAATCTTTGGTGCAACAGTGGTACCACTTCATCCATACAACAAGCCAATCATCCATTGCCACACGTGCTAAAAAATTAAAAAATAATTAAAAAATAAGTATTAAATTACACGTGTCATTTTTTAATTTACTGGTGGTACCACTTCACCCATACCACTGTTGCACCAAAGACTTACTCGATGGAAAGGGTCAAATTTTCAAATTAAAAAATAAAAAGTTAAAATAAAATCATTTAATTAAAAAATAAAATCATTTAATTCTGTAACACCGTGTCGTAGGCACGGGCAAATATTGTAACACCGTGCCGTAGGCACGAGCATCATTTAATTAAAAAATAAAATCATTTAATTCTGTAACACCGTGCCGTAGGCACGAGCAAATACTGTAATACCGTGCCGTAGGTACGGGCCAAATACTGTAACACCGTACCGTAGGCACGGGCAAAAACTAGTATATATATTATATATATATATATCGAATTGCATGCTCTAATTATCTTCATACACAACTTGTAGTTTCGGATGAAAATTAATAATTTCTAAAAGTTTTAAGTATTAATTTCACATAAACACTACATTGTCAGTTGGGTGGGACACTTGGCACAAATAGCATTTGAGCAGTATGTATATTGATGGGTAGTTAAAATATATATTTTTCAACTGTATGTATCATTGATTTGCTCTTAAATTATGTGCTAAATGCATTAGTATTCATTATTTTAGTGTTTATGCTGTATTATATGTGTTGACGGATGATTTTCATTTCAGGGGTAGTTTCGAGATAACCCTCCCGAGACAATCCCTCATTCAACCTTGAATTTGTTTGGTTATGGAGAGTTTAAAGGCAAATTTGGCAAAAAACAAGACAAACACGAGAAATCGAACAGAAAATGTTTAACGTGGTTCGGCGGAGCTAATCCTACCTACGTCAACGGGCACAAAGTGGGGTGGGGTTCATTTTTATTACCAAACCGAGCTCGGCCGACTTGTTTTAGTGAAGATCTAAAGAAACCGAGCAGATTGTTCTCTTTCAATATTTTTTACAAGTGATTCTCAAATGGAAAATTTTTGTAACCCTTACAAACGTGATCAACATTCCCTTATATACTAATGGACATTCAACATTATTTCCATATCTTTATGACGCCGGCCCTGCAGGTCTGCGGATTTCCGGTGATTTGACAGGTTCTCTTCCCCAATCTACTATCGCCGAAAGCAAAATCTACCCTCTGATTTCCCGTCACATCACGCCGTAAAAGTACTCTGTTAAACATTTTCATTAATGATGATAGTCTGTCGAATTTCGAATGTGAGCGTTGATTTTGGAGGGAAAAATCCAACTACTCTCATACGTCGGTCCTCAAGAGGTCGGCCAAGTGACCTGCCGGACTTCCCAAACTACTTTCGTCCTGACTCGAAATATCCGAACTCATCAACTTGTTCCAGAAAGCAAGACAGAACCAAGCCGAGCTTCCGGCCTAATGTGGTCGGCCTCGGCTCTAATGTTGTCGGTCTCTAAAGCCGGTACCATGTTTCATCTTCTGGTCGGTCGTACCCAAGAAACCTTTACCCGAGCTCCAAGCCGGGCTGAAGAACAACATATACCCTTCTGACCTCTGGTCCTTCCAGATGAGGAGAATTTACTCATTTGCCCTTACCGAACTGTTCAGAAACCTTAGCCGCAGAAATCTCTATCAACATTTGTCCCTTAGTTCTCGGTTCCAATGATCGTGTGAGTTGGTGCCGGGAACTACAAAAATCAGAAGTGTGTTGATCGACCGTCAGGTGGCTGACCCTTGGAATTTTTGCAGAAAAACTGCCCTGGTGCCAAATCGGGTCATCCTCAATATTTTCATATGGTTTGTCCTCAAGCCGAAATCTGTCACTCGGTGGGACACAACCCGACCATGAGGTTGGAGAGATCAGTAGCCTCGGCGGAACGAGTCTGGCCCCGAGTTGGTGGAACATCACAGACTCGGCGGAACGAATCCATCCCCGAGCGGGTAGAAAAATACAGACTCGGCGGAACGAATCCAGCCCCGAGCTGGTGGAGCAATACAGAGTCGGCGGAATGAATCCAGCCCCGAGATGATGGGACAATGCAGACTCTACGGAACGAATCCAACCCCGAGCTGGTGGGACAATGTAGACTCGGTGGAACGAATCCAACCCCGAGCTGGTGGAATAATGCAGACTCGGTGGAACGAATCTAGCCCCGAGCTAGTGGAATAACACAGACTCGGCGGAACGAATCCAGCCCCGAGCTGGTGGAGCATATGAGACTTACATGATAGAAGATTTTCAACCTCTGAGGCTCTGCGAATCCTGGCTCGGGCATCCCCTTGCCAGGTATCGATGAAAAATAAAAAATAGAACAAGGTAAAGTTAATAAAAACAGAGGTGACTTAGCACATACTCCACACAAATTCAAGAAAAAACAACAACTCGGGTGCTCCGAGGCAGTGTCCTGCCCGATGCCTCCCAAAACACACTTCTGAACCTTACAATTCAGTGTCCCGGCTAACTAGGCTACGGATACGCCGATCCGGGGCGGTCAGGCAAATCCCCACGGAGGGGGAAGACACCCCGTGTGTGCCTTCCAGCTGACTCGCAGAGGAAGAAACCTCACTAGGTCCGGTTAACCGAGACTCTTGTAATCAAGGGGGTCATTCGGCCATACCCAAGCCAGATGGTCTGATGGTTCTCAACGGGACTCACCAGCCGAATCACAAGGGAAGAAACCCTCATGGGTCCGGTTTACCCGGGAGCATGATGGTCATGGAGGCTATTCAGCCGTCCCCATGCCATACTCTCCGATAGTCTTTAACGGGATTCACCAGCCGACTTGCAAAGGGAGAAACGTCCATGGGTCCGGTTTACCCGAGCCATTCCTCAAAAATGCGAGTTATGGGGTAGTAACGCTCCGACCTCGGGGATTTGATAATGACACCCGAGATTGGCGTGCCACGAGGGGTTCGTGCTTTTCCCACATGTACTCCATCCCTTGGTGCCCTTCCCAGTTACTGATCACCCATTCGCATCGAGCATATCCCAAGAATATTGAACATGACTTTCGCGTTCAATTAAGCAACAAGCTTTTTAATTCAGAAAGAGAAAATCGTGTTCATATTCATGGGACATGTTGTTGACCGGTGCTTACACACGCGTATAACGCAAGCGCACGTATCGTTCAAGTAGTATAAAAAATATCGATCCCACGAGGACTTAATACCTAATCTATTAATATTATGAGGTCAAATGATTAATAGTATCTAACAGGTTGTTTGATTGATTTGAAATGGTGACGATTCTAAATTTAAAAACAAGTAAATAAAATTGTTCGAAAGTAGATTTAAGGAAATTCAATATTAAAAACTATCTATGGTTGTGAATCTTTCCAATATTATTTAAAGATGAAGTGGTTATCTTATAGTTGGGTAAAATATTGAATTATAACCTGAAATACTAAATTATGTAAAAACCTCTTCCGAATATGTCTATGTCTACCAAATTACCTGGATTCATTAAGATTAAGTTCCAATTATGGCTACCCCCACCCGACAAGTATATTCCTATCATGTAAGGAAATCTATTTAAAGGGTTATCTATCCTCAAGGAAGATCGTGGGCTATTGAGTCTAAGGTCTTAAACCTAAAATCCATTTTCCAAGTTCATTTTAAGTTTACCAGTTCAATTTTATTAATGGCCAGTTAATGAAAAAACATTAAGATTAAGACTCAATAAATAAAATTTTATATTACCCAAACTATAATTTAACCCCTTATAAACCGGTGATATTGGAATTCATCACAACCCCAGATATCTAACTTAGTTACAACACATAACTATGGCTAGTAAAAACTTAAAAGTAAAAGCCATAAAGTAAAAATGCGGAAAAGTAAATGCGGTAAAGTAAATACTGAAAAGTAAATACTGAAAAGTAAATTACAATAAAATAAAATGCTAAGGTAAAAGGAATTAATTTTACTACTACTAATTTAGATATCTCCCTTAATATAATATATTAACTTGTGATAACATTACCAACCAGCCATATAGGCGGTAACCTGATTAAGTCAAATTAAGTCAAACCAGCCATTAAGGCGGTAAAAAGATTTATCCATGAACCTGCCATATAGGCGGTAAGAAATTTTAATTACTAACCGACCAATCTGGCGGTATCCTTGATTAGTCAGGTTTAAACCAGATTAAAATGAATTATCAACCAACCAATATAACGATATCCTTTTTAAGTCAAATTTTAAATATTGAATATATTATATTTAAGGGAGATTAATCTAAATAGCAATAGTAAAAGAATTACATTTCACCATAGCAGGGGGAAGTTACCTCCTCATGATAAATAGTAAAAACTGTAAAAAGTAAAGAAAGTAAAACACTATTATTACAAAAAGTAATTAAAATTAATTACAAAACTAAAATTTAAAAGAAATTAGATAGAAAACTCCTTATTTATATGAGAGAATTCAGAGAAAATGGTACATCTGAAACTGCAATTTCGAGCTCTATTTATAGGTGCCAGTAGGGGTCCGGCGTCGCGACGCCCGTTTTGGTCGACGTGGCAGCTTCTGGTTCGTCGAGTGAGATTCTGGATAAGTGATAAGGTGACACGTGGCAAGATTGTTGGAGACTCCATTATTGCGACACGTGGCGGTTCCTGATTGGCTGATTTCAGATTCTTATCGCCACGTGTCAATTTCGGATAAGTGAGCTAATAATTGATGTTGACGTGGCGCTGACGTGGCGACACGTGGCGAAAGGGACTGTCGGCACCATAGAATTGCGACATGTGGCATGCTGTGATTGGTTGATGATGACGTGGCAGCCACGTGGCACTTTGACTTGGTCAACCAGTGATGTGGATGATGACGTGGAATGACACATGGCGATGGCGACTGTCGGCACCGTAGGAAGATGACACGTGGCACGACACACGTTAGCGATCGGCTGTAATGGTGACCCGTGACACGGCGCACGTTAGCAAAGTCAAATTTTCTCAGATTCTGACTTGTGGACCCGGCGCACGTTAGCACTGTTCGGTGCACGTTAGGCGTCGCGACGCTATAGGCTTGCGCGTCGCGACGTGAAAAATTACCAAAATGCCTTTTTTCCAATGTTAACTATTTTGGCCCAAATCACCTCCAGAATGTCCCTAAAACTTGATTTATCTACAAAATAACACTGAACACATCAAAATATTCACAAAACTCAAGAAAATATACAAAATATTAGGCTAAATGAGTGAGAAATAGTAATATAATTACCACTCATCACACCCCGAAACCTAACATTTTGCTAGTCCTCGAGGAAAACACAAAATAAAATAACTAAGCCACTTTCGTAGGGATCACGGTTGCATTTAGCATATGCAACAAGCCTTTAAACCCCTAGGTGTCCCTAGTGGACGAGTTGTAGTCTCGTGAGGGTTTACAGCAATGATACCCACAAACATTTTACAAAAGTAAAAAGGTAGTGAAACTAATGCATACAAAAGCAAAAAGACAAACGAAAAGAGAATAAAGATGTTAGTGACTAATCAGGTGAAACTTCTATTCCAAGTTACTAGTTGTTTTCTTTCTTTCTAAATTACTGAATAAGTAAATTCTCCTTTTATTTTTACCATTCTCCATATACACAACCAACAAAATATTAAACAACTCATTTTTTCCCACAACAGTCACAAGTGCAGTTGGTAAGAGGGTAATATTTTTGTCCTAAAGTTTTATCAGAATTCACACCTTTTGTAGCAATAGAATAATTTTCTGATATTTTCTTTAATTTTTGATTTTTTTTATTTATATACAATATCTTTCATCTATGTAGCGAGTGTTGGGTCGGTGACTCCCAAACCAGTTGGCTTTAGGGCACCAGGTGTTAAGACACCCATACAGACTTAATTACTCAGACTTCATATATATATTTTTGCAGCATCTTTGATCCATGTAGCGAGCTTTGGGCCAGTGACTCCCAAACCAGTTGGCTTTAGGGCCCTAGGTGTTAAAACACCCTTACAGACTTAATAACTCGGATCTCAGATTTTTTTTTTTACTCCATCATTTTTTTAGATGCTTCTCCAATTAAACTAGAGCACTGAATATTACAAACTTTTTAATTATAGCTCATGTCCGTATGTTACTATGCATGTTGATAATACCTGTCAACTGAGCATATGAAGATCCATTTTAGTCAATATTATGGAGAATTTACAAATTAAATAATTCAAAAGGAAATAAAGAAAAATTAACTTGTTCCGAATTAGGTTTGAAATACGTCTCAGGAGTGGAAACTTCTTACTCAGATATCTCTTACCAATTTCACCCTTTTAGTCAAAATAAAAACACAAAAACGCAAAATATTTTTGTAATTTTTTGAAAAATTTTCAATTTTTTTTTTGTATTTTTCGAAAAATTTGGACTAAAAATAAAAACAACACACAACTAAAAACAAGATATTAATCAACTAATTCCTTCCCCCAAACCTAAATAAGACATTGTCCCCAATGTCTTAAACAGTAGAAGAAGAGTTTAAAAGATAATACCTGGTTAGCTGAAATTCTACAGGAAATTAAAGGTTAAGATCCAGATTAATCCGACGCCTCTTACCACGATCGTCCTCAGACCAATTTATCTTTGAAAGGATATGGTAAACTTGTGGTTCATAGGCTAAGAGTTGGTCAATTAGATCCGGAGCAGTTTTGGCAGTGAAAAGTAGTTCTTTCAAAGGTTTTGACACGAACCCATTTCTCCGGGCATCATCAAGAAGCACACAAAGAAAATCATAAAATCCATCAACGTTAAACAGCCCAATTGGTTTCTGTTGTATGTTCAAGTTCGCCCAAGATAGCACTATAAAAATTTCCTCCAATGTACCCAAGCCACCTGGCAAAGCAATAAAAGCATCAGCACGATTAATCATTTCTACCAGTCGTTCAGACATACCTGGCACGATCAGTTCCTCTCCGTTTGATGGTTCAATAAGATTTGCCTCCGCCAATGGTTTTGGGATGATTCCCAAAACGTGACTGCCTCCTTCCTGTACAGCTTTTGAAACGATCCTCATAAGTCCAAGATTGCCTCCGCCATATACTAAGTGCATATTTCTTGCAGCTAAGACTCGACCCAATTCTTGTGCTGCTTCTACGTACTGTGGTTTAGTACCAACACTACTACCACAAAACACACAGATATTTTCAACTCGTCTTCTTGAAGTGGCTTCCATGCTTTATTCTGGATGTCTTCAAAAGTGCAATGATGAGTTGAATTTATAATACCTGAAAAGGATGAGTAAAATAATAGCACTAGTACTTGCCAAATTACAATTATTAGTTAACAATAAAATAAATCATGATAGTCAAAAAGGTATGGATCCTGTCGGAGAAAGTAAAAGAAAACAACAAAACAAATCACAATTATTAGGAAAAGACAAAGAGATATAATATGTACAAGAAACGTAGCAGCTTGATTGACGTCTATGCGTCAGGGACAAGCTTCCCATCCAATTTTCTTATAAATTGGCAAACAAGGTCTTTTTGAGTCAGATTCCCAAGACTTAACTGTTGTCTTTCTTTTTGGAATTGTGTATGTAATTTACGAATGGCTATATGAACATATCCACTGGGATGCGTCTCAAGATTCGAAGATATATCATCTAAAGACTCCTTACTCAAGCCATCCCTAATGAATATAATTTTGTCTTCGCGATTATCAGACACCATTCCTAAAGAACGACAACGAGTATTGCAATTCCAGCGTGCACATTTGTAACAAACACATATTTGCTTAGCTCTACGTTTCTTTGCATAGGTGCTTCTTTCAAAACCAGGCAGATGTGAAATAAAAGAGTCAGAAGACTCACATGCCAATCGGACCCGTGCTTCAATTACCCAACGAATGTCATTAGGAACACCATGGATTGTTAGTAGTCTCATCTGTTCTAAGCGAGCTTTGTAAACTTTTATCAAAGATTTTTGAGGGAGAGAAGGAAATTGCTTGTGAAGATTTGTGAGAGCTTCTTCCATCTTGTAATAACTTAATCTGCAAAAACTAAACACACAAAATTAAATCACACCAAATCACAATATATACAAAATTTTTTTGCATGGGTTGCCTCCCTGTGAGCACTAAGTTTAATCGTCATTAGCTAGACGTGACTTCTTGAACGTTAGACTGGATCTGAAAGTGTGACACTTTCTTTTTGTCGCTCAAATGATTCTCCCCAGTAGTGCTTGACACGCTGACTGTTAACCTTGAATGTGTTGTTGGTATTGGGATCCAGTAACTCAACAGCTCCATATGGTAAAACCTGAGTGATCACAAAAGGACCTGACCACCTTGATTTCAATTTTCCAGGGAAAAGTTTCAACCTCGAGTTGTACAACAACATCTGCTGCCTTGGTTCCAACTGTCTATGCACTATTTTTCGGTCATGCCATTTCTTGTCTTTTCTTTGTATAATCTGGCATTCTCATAAGCCTGTAGACGAAACTCCTCCAATTCGTTGAGTTGATGAATTCATTTCTCTCCTGCTGCTTGTGAATCAAGATTCAACTTCTTCAGTGCCCAGTACGCTTTATGTTCAAGCTCAACTGACAGATGACATGTTTTCCCAAACACCAATCGATATGGGGACATACTAATGGGTGTCTTGTAAGATGTTCGGTAGGCCCATAATGCATCATCTAGTTTTGTTGACCAGTCCCTCCTTATTGATCCAACGGTTCTTTCTAGGATTCTTTTGATTTCCCTGTTTGAAACCTCAACCTGTCCATTTGACTGTGGATGATAAGTTGTGGCAACCTTGTGAGTAACTCCGTATTTGGATATGAGTGCATTGAAGTATCTGTTGCAGAAATGTGAGCCACCATCGCTGATGATTGCACGAGGTGTTCCAAACCGAGTGAAAATATTTTTTTTCAGGAATTTGATAACCACTTTTGAATCATTGGATGGCAGTGCAATTGCTTCAATCCAGATGTTGGCGGATTTAGTTTTTCAATTGTTTCAATATTTGCTTTGTCTACCTCGATTCCCTTTTGTGAGATCTGGTGTCCAAGAACAATGCCTTCCTGTACTATGAAATGACATTTCTCCCAGTTGAGTATCAGGTTTGTATCTTCGCACCTTTGTAACAAATGTTTCAGATTTTGCAAGCAATGGTCAAAAGAATTTCCAAACACAGAAAATTCATCCATGAATACCTCCATCCTTTGCTCTAGCATGTCTGAGAAGATGGCCATCATGCAATGCTAAAAAGTGGCGGGGGCATTACATAATCCAAATGGCATTATGCGGAAAGCAAAAGTACTATAGGGACATGTTGGTTTTCTCCTGATCTTCTGGGGCGATGACAATCTGATTGTACCCTGAATATCCATCCATAAAGTAATAGAACTCATGTCCCGCCAGTCTGTCTAACATCTGGTCAATGAATGGTAGCGGAAAATGGTCCTTTCTCGTGGCTTTATTCAGCTTCCTGTAATTCATGCATACTCTCCATCCAGTCACCGTTCTTGTTGGGATCAGCTCGTTCTTTTCATTGGTGACCACAGTAATTCTTCCTTTCTTTGGTACACACTGCATAGGACTCACCCAAGTAATATCTGAGATGCGGTAAATGATGCCAGCATCCAAACATTAGATGATTTCTTTCTTCACGACTTCCTTCATGATTGGATTGAGTCTCCGTTGATGCTCCACTGTGGATTTGTACTCATCGTTCATCAGAATCTTGTGCATGCAAAATGATGGACTAATGCCTCGAATGTCTGCTATAGTCCAGCCAATGGCTCTTTTGTGTTCTCGTAACACTCTCAGTAGTTTTTCTTCCTGCTCCAATGTTAGTGAAGAAGAAATAATAACAGGTAGTTCAGAAGGGTTTCCCAGAAATGCATACCTGAGATGGCTCAGAAGTAACTTCAGCTCCAGCTGTGGTGGTTTTTCAATCGAAGGCTTGATTCGATCTTTCTTTGGCAGTTCCAAGCTTTCAACTGGTGGTGTCACTTTGAATCGGAATGGTTTGTTAAGGTAGTTGATACATTCCAGGATTTCAGCATCAAGCTCGCTGTCAGTCTTGTTGGTGATGCAAGTTTCAAGTGTATCTGTGGGATTTGGCTCAGTATCCTGAACGATACTATCAACAACATCAACTCTGAAGCATTCTACTTCATTTTCATCGCTAGGGAATTTCATGGTCAGTTCTCTTTTTTGCACATCAATCACAGTTTTATCTGTAGCCAATAATGGTCTCCCAAGAATGATAGGTACTTCTTTGTCTTCTTCCATGTCAAGGATGATGAAATCTGCGGGGAGAATAAGTTTGTCGACTTTGACTACCACATCTTCAACAACACCTCTTGGAAATGCGAGTGTTCGATCAACAAGTTGTAACGAGACTGAGGTTGGCATTGCTTCTCCAATCTGTAGTTTCCTGTAAATAGAAAAAGGCATCAAGTTAACATTGGCTCCTAAATCACATAAAGCCTTACCGATGTAATGTTCTCCAATGGTGCATGGGACAGTGAAACTGCCAGGATCATTCAACTTCGGGGGAAGTTTCCTCTGAATGATGGCGTTGTATTCTTCCGTTAATGCTACTGTCTCGTAGTCTCTCAATCTCCGTTTTCGTGAAAGAATGTCATTCATGAATCAAATTTTAAATAATGAATATTTTATATTTAATGGAGACTAATCTAAATAGAAATAGTAAAATAATAACCTTCACCCTAGCAGGGGGAAGTTACCTCCTCATGGTAAATAGTAAAAACTATAAAAAGTAAAGAAAGTAAAACACTATTATTACAAAAAGTAATTAAAATTAATTAAAAAACTAAAATTTAAAAGAAACTAGATAGAAAACTCCCTATTTATATGAGAGAATTCAGAGAGAATGGTACATCTGAAACTGAAATTTTGAGCTCTATTTATAGGCGCCAGTAGAAGTCCGGCGTCGCGACGCCCGTTTTGGTCAACGTGGCAGCTTCTAGTTCGTCGAGTGAGATTCTGGATAAGTGATAAGGTGACACGTGGAAAGGTTGTTGGAGACTCAATTATTACGACATGTGGCGGCTCCTGATTGGCTGATTTCAGATTCTTATCGCCACGTGTCAATTTCGGATAAGTGAGCCAATAATTGATGTTGACGTGGCGCTGACGTGGAGACACGTGGCGAAAGGGACTGTCGGCACCATAGAATTACGACTCGTGGCACGCTGTGATTGGTGGATGATGACGTGGCAGCCACGTGGCACTTTGACTTGGTCAACCGGTGATGTGGATGATGACATGGAATGACACGTGGTGATGGCGACTGTCGGCACCGTAGGATGATGACACATGGCACGGTGCACGTTAGCAAAGTCAAATTTTCTCAGATTCTGACTTGTGGACCCGGCGCACGTTAGGCATCGTGACGCCATAGGCTTGCGCGTCGCGACGTGGAAAATTACCAAAATGCCATTTTTCCAATGTTAACTGTTTTGGCCCAAATCACCTCCAGAATGTCCTGAAACTTTATTTATCTATAAAATAACACAGAACACATCAAAATATTCACAAAACTCAAGAAACTATACAAAATATTAGGCTAAATGAGTGGGAAATAGTGATATAATTACCACTCATCAGTTGTCCTTCTTACAACTCTTGGTGGGTCATTTCAAGAGAGGCTTTACAAAAGCTTTCTAGTTTCGGCCAGCTCATCCAATAACTTTTGTGGTTCAAAGAAAAGGTCTACTGGAAGTACTTCCTCAGCATTTCAGTATTCCAAGGCTTCTTGAGCCGGGTACTGTCCAACTGCTCCAAAAGATAGGTACCCGATCTTATTATCTATACCACTATGTATGGCCCTTCCCATTTGGCGCCTAATGAACCCTCTTCAGGTCTTCGGGTATTCAATGTGACCCTCCTTAAAACCAAATCTCCAGGGAGGAAAGATCGGACATGAACCTTCTTATTGTAGAAATGGGTAATTCTCTGCTGACAGACAGCCGCTTTCATAGCCGACTTCTCTCGCTTTTCTTCGATTAGGTCGAGGTGATTCCTGATGAGTTCTTTGTTCTGTTCGGTCTCAAAATGACGGACCCGGTGGGTGATCATCCTGATCTCTGCTGGAATAACTGCTTCGCACCCGTAAACCATTGAAAAATACGTATCCCCGGTGGAGTCCTTGAAGGTTGTCCGATGTGCCCATAATACTTTCGGTAATTCTTCAACCCACAGACCCTTATAAGATCCGAGTTGGGCCTTCAAATTTGCCTTGATCATTTTGTTGGTAGCTTCGACCTGCCGTTGTGTTGGAGTTTGCTAAGGTCCCGAGGATCAATAAACAAGCATGAAACATAAATGAATACAACGAGGGAGTTGCGGAATACTCACATCGAGCGGTTGAGCGACTCGAGAGGCAACAAAAATTTCTCTTTTCTGCCCACTAGACTGCTCGACAGTTTCTATTTTGGCCTCCTCCATTTCGGCTTCAAGCTTCAAGAATCAAGCTCCAAGCTTCGTCAAATGATTCTCGGCTCATGGGTGGACTTCCCTATCACCTTCGCATGACTTCGTAGTGTGCTAGCACTCTTGATTTTGCAACAAAATCATGAATCTTGTGCTTCCCATGGCTCTCGATTTTTCTTAAACCAGTGAAGAGATTTTTTAGCCCCTTGGGCGTGTGGAAGAAGAGAGAAAAGAGAATAGAGAGAGTTGGTTTTGTTGTAAATGGAATTAAGTGTATCAAATACACAAATTTGAAAGTCAAATACCATTAATAAAATGATATTAAATGTCTTTCAAGCCATCAAATGCTTTCCATCAACTTCCATCAAGTCACATCTATCAATCAAGTTGTCAAGTCACATCACTCAAATGGACAAGTGATTTGACGCTTGATGCGACTAATGATTTGACGCTTGATTTGACTTGTGTGCCGCACTCAAATTCAAAATGCGAATGTGCTCGCAAACAATCCCGGGCTCGGGTTCGCTAATTCCAAATTAACAAATTTTCCGTTACGACTCAATTAAATTATTACGCCTAGCGAATTCACTATTCACATTGCTAATGAATTAATTCTAAATTAATTAGTTCGCCCGAATTAAAATCTAATTTTAATTCCGCGTCGAAATCCAATTTCGTTTAATATATCGAATATATTAATTTATCGATTAATTCCAAATTAATCGTTCTCTCTCTTTAAATGATATTTTATCCCAGATAAAATATCTCATCAATTAATCACAGATTAATTTTCTCTCTCTTCTAATTAATCCCAGATTAATTAAGAGTGCGAGTCATACGTCATCGGTGAATCTTTGGGAAACGACCCATGAGATCCCCGGATATGTTGGCAGTAAATTCGGTCGTCGGACTATCCGAACACGTAAGTACCTCGTACTACGTTTATACCAAATTACAAGACAAGGTTGGCTTCTAGCAAAACGCCATGCCTACCCAATTCTTCAGAAATATCCTTACAGGAATAAATGATCTATATCAGGCGTAGTATACGTAGTATTGCGTATTTCAATCCAGTATCGGATGATCACATGCAAGGCCTGAGGCTGGTACAATGTCTGCCCCGTACGAAGCATATATCGGATTACGAGCAACTAGTCTCTTTAATATCGGATAATCATGACCAAGTCATATTATCCCGACGGTTGCAACCTTTTTAGAGAACCAGTTCTGTATCCCTACGCGATCATCATCTCCATATGACTGGAGAGACACTTCCGTCTTAACATCACACCCAACACATTACGATTCTCAATATACCCAGCATTGGCGTACACAGAACCTGTTAAAGCCCTGGACGACCACAACCAAAGTAAATTGATTGTCGCAAGTATTAGCGGTGCAAGTCTCAGGTTAAGACCAAATACACCTACCCTGATTTCGGATTTCCATAGACACATAGTCATACTACCAATAGAATTCCGAGGGGGTCTATCCAGAGCGAAGCTGTTTCCCGTACCATCGGTAAAACACAACCTCCTATTACACTTGCATGAGTATCATATACCCAAATATATGGGAACTATGCCATTATGCCCTCACAACGCGCACAAGTGTAATACTAGTCTTTTACGCATTCATCGATGTCCAATCTCGATAATGGTCTGACTAGAGATATTTAATGATTTATCCTTCATGGACTAATATTGTCTCATATCATTCTCAATCCAGGAATAAATCATAGGGACCTCCTATCATTTATATATCTAGGTGATCTAATCACAAATGATAAGAGTGCAATCTCCTTTGTCACATAGTTAATTTGTACAACAACACCATGATCTGTACAAATAGTGACGCTATGGGTCATAATTGTCCAACACGTTGGACTTGGGATGAGTAGGTGAAGCGAATCTCAATGCGATCTGAAGGTCTTCACAGAGCTTTCTGAAACCCTAGTTGTCGAACTGCTTTCCATTATCAGTGACGATGGCTCGGGGAATTCCGAACCGGAAGATGATACTATTCTTTACGAAATATGTTGCCATCTTCTCTGTGATTGTAGACAGAGGTTCGGCATCTACCCACTTGGTGATGTAGTCAATGGAAACAATGGCGTATTTGGCTTGTCCTCGCCCCGCTGGCATTGGCCCGATGATGTCCAGCCCCCACTGAGTGAACGGCCAGAGGCTGACCAGTGAAGTCAACTACTCTATTGACTGGTGATGAATGTTTGCATTCTTCTGGCATCCTTCACATTTTCGAGCTTCCTTCATCCCGTCTTGGTGCATGGTCGACCAGTAGAATCCATGCCTCAACGTCTTATACGCAATAGACTTCCCCCGACGTGGCTCTCACAAATACCCCCATGAATCTCTCTGAGCACATAATCGGCTTCTTCTGTTGCAATGCATCTCAAAAATTGTACCGTATACCCCCTCCGGTATAATACTTCTTTAATCAGGCAAAACTTAGAGCTTCAGTACCTCAGCTTTCTCGCTTCCTTCCTATCTTCAGGTATCTCCATAATCGCTAAATACCTCTTGATCGGGTTCATCCAAGAGGCCTACTCTTCTACTTCCACTTCCATTACCTCAGGCTTCCCAACACTCATTTCATGCAGATAAATCAAATGGATGGTCCTGGCCTTCTCCGAATTAATGGAGGATGCCAACCGAGCTAACGAGTTTGCTTGATGGTTACCTTCCCGACCAATCTGCTCGAATTGCACACTACCTATTTCTCCGGCCAATTTCTTTACCTTGGCCATATAGGCCACTATGTTTAGCTTTCTAGCCTAACACTCACCCCTCAGCTGCTGGATGGCCAGCTGAGAGTCGCTCTTTATGATTACATCTCGGACACCTACTGCCATGCACAACCTCAATCCGGCCAAAATGGCTTCATACTCTACTTCATTATTGATGGCCTCGAAAGCAAATCTCAAGGCGTAGACCACTTCTTCGCCATCACTACTCCGCAAGACGACCTCGGCCCCTCAACCTTGTGAACTAACAGAATCGTCCACCGAAAACTCCACTTGGTCTCTGAAATTTCTAAAATTTGTGGTCCAGTAAACTCGGCCATAAAATCTGCAAGAGCCTGCCCTTTTACCGTCGCTCTCGGCAAATAAGATAGGTCGTGTTCACTCAATTCCACCGACCACTTTACTAACCGGCCCGAAACCTCTAGCTTATGCAGGATCTGCCTCAAGGGGTGGTCGGTATATACCTCGATAGGATGAGCTTGAAAGTAAGGTCGCAGCTTCCTGGTAGCCGTAACCAAGGACAATGCCACCAGTTCATGAGTCGCATATCTTGTCTCTGCATCCAGTAGGGCTTTGCTAACATAATACATTGGCCTTTGGATCTTATCGGCCTCTTGTACTATCACCGAGCTCACAACATATTTAGAAACAGTTAAATATAAGAACAAAGTCTCACCCGGGATCGGTTTGGCCAAAAGCGGAGGTTGGACTAAATACTGCTTGAGCTGCATGAAGGATTACTCGCATTCTGTCATCCAGTTGACATCCTTCTTAACCTTCTTGATCAATTTGAAAAATGGATGACATTTCTCGGTTGCACGGGATATGAATCGGTTTAGTGCAGCCACTCGGCCCGTTAAGCTTTGCACCTCTTTGACTGTAATGGGAGATTTCAAATCCAAAACTGATTGGATCTTCTATAGGTTCTCTTATATCCCTCGTGCACTGACCATGTATCCCAGAAACTTTCCCGATGCTACACCGAATGCACACTTCTCTGGGTTCAGCCTCATGCTATGCTTTCTTATCAGCTCAAAAGTTTCCGCGAGGTCAGCCAAATGACCCTCCGGCTCCTTGGTCATTGTTATCATGTCATCAACATATACTTGCATGGTTTTACCGATGAGGGGCTTAAAGAATTTGTTCACCAACCTCTGAAATGTAGCCTCTGCATTCTTCAAGTCGAAAGACATCACCTTATAACAGTACAACCTCCGATCTGTGATGAAAGTTGTCTTCTCCTCGTCCCCGGGATGCATTTTTACCTGGTTATACCCTGAAAAGGCGTCCATGAAACTGAGCAGTCCATGACATGCAATCGAATCTACCAGTTGATCTACTTTCGGGAGTGGGAAACTATCATTCGAGCAGACCTTATTAAGGTCGGAGAAGTCCACACACATCATCCACTTCCCACTAGGTTTCTTCACTAAAACAATGTTTGAAACCCACTCCGGGTATTTTACCTCCTTGATGAAACCGACCTTTAACTATCCATCCACCTTGGCCGTTGTCACCTCACAACGCTCTTGATTGAATATTTTTCTATTTTCTTTGACCGGATTGTGAGCCGGATCCACTGCTAAATGGTGGCTGATGAACTTAGGGTCTATCCCGGGCATGTCATTATGTCCCCAAGCAAAAATATATGCATACTGCTTTAAAAACTTTAGAAGATCCTGCTTCGGGTTTTCCTCCAAACCCGCTCCCACCTTAATGTTGGGGTTGGTGCTCAGAGTGCCAATCCGGACCGTATTTATGTCTGATTCATGAATACGAACATCTCATTTTCCATAATATTACTTATTTATGGTTGCACCTCTTGTTTTTATATACGTATTCGATCTGATTACGATTAGATTGAAACTAAATGTTGTTTAGTGATATGTATGTATTAGACAAAGGCCCGATAATATATAATGCAGTACACAGTTACAAAGCTAGTTTGTAATTGACATTGGGAAGTGTCACTACTAAATGTATATTATCAGATATAGTTCCTGGTCAAGATTCACTAACACGGGTCGGTTAGTCAAATCTGTTGAGACCAGTACATGTCGTATATCGAGACTTGGTCCGATGGTTTATCCCAATGAACCATGAGTCTAGGGAGACTCGTATAGACGTGTAGGTGTTTATATTGGATAAACACTGAACGACTCACCGAAGATTCTTAATGGATGGTACACCAACGTCAATAAGAATCTTCTCAGGTTGAGTAGCATAGTGGTCTTTCGACTTGAGATACCACTGTGGATGTATGAGACATCCTCCACACTTAGATGGAAGTCATGTCACCGATCTATTTAGATCAGACCTCCGCATGTTCGTTGGGTGTGGACCGATCCTCAGGATATCATGTGTGTATCAAGATATGATCCGTCAGTTCTGTGTACAGAGCATAGGTAGTCCATATGTAATTAGCAGTCTGTTAAATCTGTGGCCACAGTATACTTCGGAAGTAAGTTCCGAATGTTATTTAGAGATTGCTAATAGATACGTCGACGGGATAATACCTTTAGAGATTTGACGTTTACATCTATATCTCTGGGATTATCCGGATACCTGTAACGGATGGATTATATGTATGCAATGACCTCGACCTGTATGATTCAGCTAGTTTATCTGTGGTCGTCATAATTTATGGGTGGGTAAATTATGAACACGAAATTGGATTTTGTGACGGATATACCTGAATCTAGAGAGTCTCACTAATGAAATATACTCGTAGAGTACTAGGGCAACATTTATAAATAATACTGATTATTTATAAGTCGTTTAAAGGTTAAACGGAAAATACATGTGTAGGGACCTAATAGTCATTTCCTAATTTTTTATATTTGCATTTAATGTTAGATTTTATGAAATACATATTAATTAATTGTCAAATTGAGATATTTGATTAATATCATAAATATATATGTATTAGATATTTAATGTAAATATAATATATATATTTAATATATTTGTATTTAAATAATTAATTAATTAATTAATTGTTAAATGATTAAATTAATTGAAATATAAATATCTTAAAGTTGTGATAATTATGGAAATGCTTTTGGTTGCCTTTGTTGACTTTAAGAAATTCATTAAATGGTTTAATGATAAAGTTATACAAGTTGTTAAAGCTTTAAATGAAATAAAAGCAAAATTTCTAGATATTAATTTATTTCTTCTCACATATTCGGCCAAGGCTAATTTGGAGGAGATATAAATATTTTTTGTTTCAATTTTAGGGTTTAACAAGTTCATTTGATACAAATAAACATAAAAGAAGTTGAGAGAAAAGGCTTGGAGGCTAAAGAAGAAGCTTTGAAAAATCTTGTTTTTGTAAGTTTTTCTTTAAAGTCTTCAATATAGAAAAATATTCTAATATGCTTAGCTTCATTTTGTGATGCTTTGATGTTATATCTACTCTTATAGTTTGTGTTTATATGGTTGTGAACTTTGATGAAAGATTGAAGCATGTAAGTAAGCTTGAAATTGATGAAAGATTGAAGCATATAAGTAAGTTTGAAATTGTTTCAAAGCATTACTTTTGATTTTTAGAAAATCAAGTTGTCATTCTAGAGTTGGTAAGCCACTCATTGGTGACCTAGAATTGTTCTAAAGTTGTTTCAAAGTGGTGAGGCTAGATTGGTGAAGTATTGAATGGATTAAAGTGTTGGATTTTAAAGATTTGGTAAAATTGGACAATTTGATGAAATTGAAAATTAGGGTTCATAACCTTCTCCAAATTTGGGGATTTTCATATATGTGATGTATTATGATATGAATATGATGCATGTAAAAATTTTGGGTTAATTGGATTTGATCTTGGCTTATTTTTGAACAAAAGACAAATTGCAAAAAACTGAAAATGGGGTGCTCTCGGCAATTCAGAAAAATTGGGGATTTGTGTGAAATCTGATTTTTATGCATTAGATGTGTTGAAAAATATTTTAGAAATGATTTAGAATCATCCAAAATTGTATTCGACAACTTTTGGACTAAAATGATCAATTTACAAAGTTTTGGGGTAATTCGGTAATTACCAAGAAAATTGATTTCTTGTGTAAATTTTCAGAATTTGATAATTGGATAATTAAATAAATAAGTTTATTTAATTGATCCGAGAAAAGTTTTGAAATCGGAAAATTTTGATTTTCCACTATTCCGCTGTGTTAGCGATATTCCCCCTTAAAACCCCAACAAAATGGTATCAGAGCGAGTCTGATTCTGGACACCCCGATATGATTAGCCCTTTAAAATCTAATGTTTGTTCTTTTATTTACTTGTTGCATGCATATATTTATTTAATTTGATTAAATAAATTAAAAGAATCTTTTATGGAATATCCCCGCTTAATAAGGTTTTAAAGTAACTAGTTTTTGGAATACTTGTTTCTTGGTTCGCCTTGTCAATACGGTTTATATAAATATTTTTCCATGACTACATCTGAGACCGTGCCTCTGTTGTGAGGGTGTAGCCGATAGAGATTTATTTATGTCGGATGTATATTAGATACTAGATAAATTCAAGCGAAAGCGGAATCCTAACGTGCCCTAGCTGTCAGGGTTACATAAGTAACTTGAGTTTATCATTGACGAGTTTAACCTTAGTACGTCTCCTTATGGGTCTGCCTTAGCAGCGACAACGAGAAACGACCAGGACCGGAACCTAGGAGTCACTAGTGAGTGATTGACAATGAGTTGTCTACCTGTGAATATACGTAGGCGAGACCGTGCCTCTGCTGTGAGTCGAAATATATTCATTGGGTCCACTTCCCATTATGGAATTCGATTTAATTATTGAATTCTCGTTTTTCCGTTGGGGATTACGGTATTACGTAAAATAATGAGAGGCACTGCTAAGTTTAAAAATTCCTTAACTTAGGCAGTGTGTATTATTATGGAAATAGCCGCTTGTTTGTTTTCCTCAATCTATATTAGACAGAATTAAACTTTTAATTCACTGCACACATATTTTGATATGTTATCTAACTTGACTCTTGGTTGCAGTTATTCTAGAATAGGTTCTAGATACTACTAGACTAGGATATTATTAGATTGGTCTTAACCATCAGGAACTATTGTTCCGATTTTCTTCAAAAATCAACATGGTTAATGACTTAGTTTCTAAGTCATGATAGATAATCTAGATAGATATCCCTTTTAGGATATAATACTTTAGAGAGAATAGTTTCTTATGCAGTAAGAATTGACTTGAATTAGTTCATGTCTCGAGATTCTTTACTGCTATTAAGAAAGCCCCATTAGGTATTTGTTTATCTAGTAATGACGTTTCTTAGCTTTAATGAATTTAGAGGCAATGTGTCTCACACAATTTGCTAATTATTTACAATTGTTGTGAATAGTTGAATGCAAATAGTAAGTTAAAGTTAAGAAAGGATATGTGTATAGTTGTGTATAGAAAATATCGATTTTCACAATACTACAACTATAGGTATTGGATACCAGATCTCCCATCTAGTTATTTAAAATATTAGTTAACGATTGTTTTGATATTTGATATCGGAACTCGCGACTATCAGATAGTTACTTGTTCTTTATAAATAATTGTTATATATTTTAAATATAACTAGTAGTGTCATTGGCGTAGAGATAAGCATTAAGAAAAATTATTCGGTAAAATAAATGATTTAGAATTGTGCTTATGAGTTAATCACTTAAGCATTAGATGCTTATTCCGTATGGTAAATGATGGTTTGATACAAGATCACACCACACATCCTTATCCATTTAATGAATATTGTATTCAGGAAGGTGATTAAAATCTCGTTTAACCAATAATTTGTCATTGGACCACCAGATTCATTAAGATGATACATTAGATGTATGTAGTTTTAATGAATTGTAATTGCTTAGGTAGTTTTCTTTACTTCGTAACTTAGTTTATGAATTGTCATAACTTAGTTACATGTTTCTAAAAGAACACATATTGAACGTCTTGAAATGATCAAGAACTTTCAATATGTCCTGATGAAACATAAGTTGAACATTTTTGACTTGTTCAAATATATTAATTCTGAAGTTTTGTGAGAACTCTATCTTTAAATTCATTACACGTCTTTGAACTTTTCAAAGATATTTGATACGATCAAACATATGAATTAAAGCAATTAGTTCTAAAGTTATTCAGTGAATATGATTCTTATTCAATATTATTCTTCCACGATTCCATCTTGATGAAATTGAGTAGTGGCAGCAGTCGAATCTTATATGATTGATTCGTTTGATATTGAATGTTACCAAATTAGTTTCAATACTCTTGGGGATATGCTCCAGTAACACCAGTTCATCCTTTTAATTTAGGTTCCATTAATTTCCACAGTTGCATATATGATATATATAGGTAGAAAATCTGAATCTTGAAAAGTTTGAGATTTGAATCTTCTATTTATATAATAGTTATATAATGGAAATTACTTACACCTCGGAGGTATAAGTAAAAGTTTATCATTTATTCTATTTTATAGAATATTTTATTCTATTTAATAAAATATCTTTCCTACGATCCTAAGTAATAAAATCGTTTTATTACTTGGTGTGTAACATCATATGTTAATTATTGTAAAAAAAGACTTGACTTATTGAGGTCAAATGTGAGAATGATAAACTATAATTGGAACTACGTAATTAATAAGATGAAACAACCCTTATACATCTTCCGTACAAGTCCAATAGGATAACAGAATCATTTACGAGTATTTGATACTTAAGGTTTTGTTGTTTTCTTATGAAGAAAATTATCATATAACTTTTAATGGAAGCGATATTTGATATCAATTCTGGAAGTTCACCTTTGAACCATAGATCTAAGATTGTTCATAGCTTACTACAATCAAGTTTTGAACTTGATTAAGCTTTCATTATGAATTAGTTCATGATATGTGCTAATTTTTTGGGCAGCGAAAGCAGTGTGAGCTTATTAAAGGTTTGACATTTACAGTATGACAGTGAGAAAAGTTATACTCAGCAATCTATTGAGATTTGAAGAAAACTTGTCTCTAGTCACACTAATTGAACAATTAAAGATATATTGGTTAATGTTGATATTAAATGTACATTTTAGCTAAAGAATGCAAAGTGGCATTTTTTGAATGATTTATTCATATAAGAGATCAGTTGTGATTTCTTTGTTTGAAGAGTTCATTCTGGAATGGCCATAGAGTTTGTGTTCTGTTGAGATCGCAATTTAGTGTGCTAACTTATAGAGCCTATTGTAGACTCGGATAAGTCTTCCGAAAATCTGTGTTCTCTGTTTTTGATATCGTCAGATTGTATGATCTTGTCAAAGTATAGAGAATAAATATGTGCTTGAAGGGTTAGTGAGAGCGTACAAATTACTTTATAGTGTTATATATCCTAACAACATTATTATTATTATAGTAATACTGATATGTTTGTAAGGTAAAAGATTTACCCAAGTCTTCTTTACTCCGTGAAAGCAGTGAGAGTAGTCTCTGTTATATTTGATGATGACATTATAAATACTTTATAATGTGCAATTGTAGATAACGATTTAATAGTAATTGTTACGAGTTATTTTGATATCCTATAGATCATAGGATGGATCTTGAAACACGTTCTTTGTGATCTTTGAGATATTAAGAACGAGTTTCTAATTAATGAAGAATACATTCTACAACCAATAGGGTCATATTAGTTTTAAGACTAATTATGACGTTAGACAGTCTACGTCATAAATAGTCACAAAAGATGCAGTGGGAGTGTCACACATGATTATACTGTTACAGTGAAATTAGATGCAACTTATGAAGTATTGACTTATGAAGTTGCATAGTGACCTTATAAATTAGAAGTTTTATATAGGTGTTATGCTTATGGTTGTCCGCATAATATTTTGGATTTGATCAACTCAGTAGCTGTAGCACAATACTGATGTAGCGTTTCATTCATATTAATGTATAATTTAGATTCTACAAAATATGAAAGATGCTGGCTATGGGAAACAATTGAGTTTGTTTGACAAACTCATTATGTAATAGCGGACCTACTTCTTGTTGCCTACCTTTTAAGTTCTAGGTGAGCTTTTGAGAGCCATGAGTATACGATACACATTGAGATGTGTTTATGATACCGTGGATTGGCACAAGAGCAAGTGGGAGAAATTGTTGGGGTTGGTGCTCAGAACGCCAATCCGGAACGTATTTATGTCTGATTCATGAATACGAACATCCTTTTTTCCATAATATTACTTATTATACGTATTCGATCTGATTACGATTAGATTGAAACTAAATGTGGTTTAGTGATATGTATATATTAGACAAAGGCTCGATAATATATAATGCAGTACACAGTTACAAAGTTAGTTTGTAATTGACATTAGGAAGTGTCACTGCTATATGTATGTTATCAAACATATTTCTGGTCAAGATTTGCTAACACGGGTCGGTTAGTCAAATCCGTTGAGACCAGTACATGTCGTATATCGAGACTTGGTCCGATGGTTTATCCTAATGAACCATGAGTCTATGGAGACTCGTATAGACGTGTAGGTGTTTATAGTGGATAAACACTGAACGGCTCACCGAAGATTCTTAATGGATGATACACCAACGTCAATAAGAATCTTCTCGGGTTGAGAAGCATAGTGGTCCTTCGACTTGAGACACCACTGTGGATGTATGAGACATCCTCCACACTTAGATGGCAGTCACGTCACCGATCTATTTAGATCAGACCTCCGCATATTCGTTGGGTGTGGACCGATCCTCAGGATATCCTGTGTGTATCAAAATAGGATTCGTCAGTTCTGTGTACAGAGCATAGGTAGTCCATATGTAATTAACAGTCTGTTAAATATGTGGCCACAGTATACTTCGGAAGTAAGTTCAGAATGTTATTTAGAGATTGCTAATAGATACGTCGACGGGATAATACCTATAGAGATTTGACGTTTACATCTATATCTCTGGGATTATCCGGATACCTGTGACGGAGGGATTATACGTATGCAATGACCTCGACCTGTATGATTCAGCTAGTTTATCTGTGGTCATCATAATTTACGGGTCGGTAAATTATGGACACGAAATTGGATTTTCTGACGGATATACCTGAATTTAGAGAGTCTCACTAATGAAATATACTCATAGAGCACTAGGGCAACATTTATAAATAATACTGATTTTGTATAAGTCGTTTAAAGGTTAAACGGAAAATACATGTGTAGGGACCTAATAGTCATTTCCTAATTTTTGTGTATTTGCATTTAATGTTAGATTTTATGAAATACATATTAATTAATTGTCAAATTGAGATATTTGACTAATATCATAAATATAAATGTATTTGATATTTAATGTAATATTAATACATATATTTAATATATTTGTATTTAAATAATTAATTAATTATTTAATTGTTAAATGATTAAATTAATTGAAATATAAATATCTTAAAGTTGTGATAATTATGGAAATGCTTTTGGTTGCCTTTGTTGACTTTAAGAAATTCATTAAATGGTTTAATGATAAAGTTATACAAGTTGTTAAAGCTTTATTGAAATAAAAGCAAAATATCTAGATATTTATTTATTTCTTCTCACATATTCGGCCAAGGCTAATTTGGAGGAGATATAAATTATTTTGTTTCAATTTTAGGGTTTAACAAGTTCATTTGATACAAAATAAACATAAAAGAAGTTGAGAGAAAAAGCTTGGAAAAATCTTGTTTTTGTAAGTTTTTCTTTAAAGTCTTCAACATAGAAAATGTTTCTAATATGCTTAGCTTCATTTTGTGATGCTTTGATGTTATCTCTACTCTTATAGTTTGTGTTTATATGGTTGTGAACTTTGATGAAAGATTGAAGCATGTAAGTAAGCTTGAAATTATTTCAAAGCTTTACTTTTGATTTTTAGAAAATCAAGTTGACATTCTAGAGTTGGTAAGCCACTCCTTGGTGACCTAGAATTTTTCTAGAGTTTTTTCAAAGTGGTGAGGCTAGATTGGTGAAGTATTGAATGGATTAAAGTGTTGGATTTTAAAGATTTGGTAAAATTGGATAATTTGATGAAATTGAAAAATTAGGGTTCATAACCTTCTCCAAATTTGGGGCTTTTCATATATGTGATGTATTATGGTATGAATATGATGCATGAAAAATTTTGGGTTAATTGGATTTGATCTTGGCTTGTTTTTGAACAGAATGACCAAATTGCAAAAAATTGAAAATTAGGGGTGCTCTCGGTAATTTCAGAGAAAAATTGGGGATTTGTGTGAAATCTGATTTTGATGCATTAGATGTGTTGAAAAATATTTTAGAAATAATTTAGAATCATCCAAAATTGTATTTGACAACGTTTGGACTAAAATGATCAATTTACAAAGTTTTGGGGTAATTCGATAATTACCAAGAATTTTGTGTAATTTTTCAGAATTTGATAATTGGATAATTAAATAAATAAGTTTATTTAATTGATCCGAGAAAAATTTTGAAATCGGAAAATTTTGATTTTCCACTTTTCCACTGCGTTACCGATATTCCCCCTTAAAACCCCAATATTAATGACTTTCCCTGGGCCGAAGAGTCTCGGACCGTGCGTCTGGAGACTCATCTGTCCCCTCATCCTCCTCTCTTATTCTCTTCTTCTGAATACCCTTCTCAATACAAATAGTCTCTTTTGAAACGGTGGCGAAGCAACTCCTGGCTACCTCATGACTTCCACATATAATCCCGATCCCAGCTCGGATGGGAAACTTCAGCTTCAAATAATAACACGACATGGCGGCCTTTGTCTTCATCATGAAATGCCGGCCCATAAGACCTGATAACTGCTCATGCAGTCCACCACTGTGAAGTCTATCATGATCGTTCGGGTGAGCGGGGAAGTTCCAACTGTCATGGCTAACTGTATCCTACCCAAAGAGATGACTGTTGCTCCCCCAAACCTGTACAAGGGTGTCCCGTCCTGGGTCATTGTAGCATATTCTATCCCCAGTCCGTCCAGGGCTTCCTTGGAGTAGACCTGGCCATCGGTTTAGTTCTGGTTTGGAACCGAACCGAACCGGCCGATTTCCGGTTCCACACTTAAGTGGAACCGGAACCTTGAACCGAACCGAAACCGACCGATTCGGTTCCGGTTCCGGTTCGATTCGAACATCTTTTTTTTTTAAAAAAAATCAAAAATAAATTAAAATAAATTACATTAATTTAATAAATAAATAAAATTATTAAATTGAAGAGCTTGAACTTAAATTTTAAAATATTTAAGTTGTACGTATCCTCCAGGGGTGAGAGGAATCAAAGCTCACGTAGTTCCATTACAATATTAAGATATTTCCCTTTTGTAAATTTATAATTTTGTAATTATCAATCATCATTATCAGTTGATCCTTCAGCTCCGGTTCCACTTGCACTTGTTGTTGCAGATGCATTATCGAACAAGTCTTCGAAATCATCGGGGGTATCTTCTTGTTGTCTCAGATCAGCTCGAGTCCAATCATCCACACAAGTTGTTGCTTCTAGAGTGCTTGGATGTAATGACATTTGTCTAGCTTCCAATATATTGCCTCCCAAGCTGAAGGCTTGCTCAACCGCAACGGTGGAAATAAGTGCTGCCAATATCTCTTTAACAATAATTGATAAAGCATGATATATATTTTGATGTCGGTTCCACCATTCAAGGATTTTAAAATTTTTACTAACTAAACTTTCAGTAGGAAACTCGAAATTTGTAGATAAATAATTATCTAATTCGGGGTTATTAGTTGTCGTATCCCTGACTTTTTTATTCCGTTACAGTAACCAATGATCCCCTACGCTAAGTCTTGTTTGAATTACCGGTTCGCTACTACTAGATTCACCTAATGTTCCTAAGTTATATCTTACAATATAATAATTAAATAACTCAATTAAATCATTTCTTAATCTCACTATTATTCTTGTAATATCAATTTCATTTAATATTCCTAAATAACCATAGTAAGCTTGTAAAACACTATTCAAACCTTCTAATTTAAATATAGGATCAAAAATAGCAGCAATAAGATAAATTAAATGAATTTCTCTAAAATAATTCAATCATTTTACCTTCATAGCAGTAATGGCTTCGAACAAAACAAAATCATTAGGATCGTTACTTTCAACATGTTCATCCAGAATACCAACAATATTCAAACTTTCAAGAAGAAGTAAAAGTGATATAGGATAATAAACACGGCTAAAAATTAAAGTAACATCATTAAAAACTTTTAAAATATCTAAAAAAATTTCACAAATATCTCATTAACTAGGAAAAAGTGTGATATTTTGAACATGTTGAGAAAAAAACTATATAATGCATCTTTGTATTTTAATGCTTGACATAAAAGAAAATAAGTTAAATTCCAACGTGTTGGAACATCTCTTGAAAATTTAATCAGTTTAATACCATTTATTTTATAAAACTTGGTCCATTCTCTCCTAACTTGAGAATATGACCAAATACAATTAAGTGCCGTCTTAATAGGATCAATGAAAGGTGATAATAATTTCAGACTATCTTGAACACATAAGTTAAGGACATGACATGTGCAACGAATATGAAAAAACCAACCCCCTAAATGTGGTTGACTGATCGGCGTAAACACACACGTATAACGCAAGCGCACGTATCGTTCAAGTAGTATAAAAATATCGATCCCACGAGGACTTAATTCCTACTGTTGTTATTAATTGTTGAATCTATTTATTTACAAATATCTAATTATAGGGAGAAGAGAATGATTGTTGATTGGTTGAAAGTGGTTTTACAAAATAAATAAATAAATAAAAAGACAAAAGAAAATACTAAGGAAAATAACAAAAGACACAAAGATCTAGGGTTGTGATTTCTTTTAATATCATTTTAAAGATGGAGTGGTTATCTTAAAGTTGGTAATATATTGATTTATTAACCTGGAACACTAAATTATGTGTAAGCCTCTGTCGATGGTCAGACACAAATACCCAGTTTAACCCAATTGAACCATATGTCTATGTCAACCAAATTATCTGGATTCATTAAGTTTAAGTTCCAATTATGGCTACCCCCGCCCGACAGGTATATTCCTATCCTGTAAGGAAATCTATTAAAGGGTTATCTATCCTCAAGGAAGATCATGGGCTATTAAGTCTAAGGCTGAAACCTAAAATCTCTATGTCTAGTTCATTTTAGATTTACCATATCAATCTTATTGGTGATCAGACAACAAGAAGCATTAAGCTTAAGACTTAATAAATAAACCTTTAAATTACCCAACTATAAAATAATCCTTTATAAACCGGTGATATTAAAAGTCATCACTACCCCAGATAACTAACACATAACTATGACTAGTAAATTCATAAAAGTAAAAGACATAAAGTAAAAATGCTGAAAAGTAAAATACAATAAAATAAAATGCTAAGGTAAAAGGAATTACTTTTACTACTACTAATTTAGATATCTCCCATAAAATAATATATAAACTTGTGATAAATTACCAACCGACCAGTCTGGCGGTATCCTGATTAAGTCAAATTAAGTCCAACCAGCCATTAAGGCGGAACCAAAAATAAATTTACCAACCGACCAGTCTGGCGATATCCGTGATTAGTCAGGTTTAAACCAGATTAAAATTAAATTACCAACCGACCAATATAGCGGTATTCCTTATTAAGTCAATATTTTAAATAGTTAATATATTATTTTTAAGGGAGATTAATCTAAATAGCAATAGTAGAAGAATTACCTTTCACCCAAGCTGGGGAAGTTACAACATCATGGTGAATAGTAAAAACTGTAAAAAATAAAAAGTAAAAATTAAATTACTATTATTACAAAAAGTAATTAAAATTATTTACAAAACTAAAAATAAATAAAAAAAAAATAAAAATAAAAATTCTAGAGAGAGAAACTCTCTCAAGAGAGAGAAATCAAGAGAGAGAGAGGTGTACAAAATTCTGAAATTTCGCGCTGAATTTATAGGAAAATTTTTCACTGTTCGGGCGTCGCGACGCCAAGGAGCTCAGCGTCGCGACTCTGGATTTGTCGACGTGGCACGCTGAGGAGACGACACGTCATCAAGGCGGCTGACTGTTCACGCGACACGTGTCAAGGCGGCTAATTCTCAAATATTGTAATGACGTCATGCTGACGCGGCGACGACGTGGCGATGACGTGGCGTGGCGGCTGACTGTTCACTTATCGGCACAATAGGATTGCGACACGTGGCGACACGTGTCAAGTTGTGATTGGCTGAGTCTGACGTGGCAAGTTGACTCGGTTGACCTGCTGACGTGGACGATGATGTGGCATGACACGTGGCAAGGTTGACTTGTTGACCGATGATGTGGCTGATGACTAGGCGACACGTGTCAAGTCTGAGTGTCGGCAGCATATGATGATGACACGTGGCACTGCGCATTTTAGCAGATCGGCTGTGATGGTGACACGTGGCACGGCGTATTTTAGCAAAGTCAAACTTCTTCAAATGGTTGACCGTTGACCTGGCGCATGTTAGCAAATTCGGCTCACGCTGGGCGTCGCGGCGCGCAGTGTTCCAGCGTCGCGACGCGCAAAAGACTAAAATATCCCTGTTGACGCATTTTTGTCCGGTTTTGCCCCAAATTGCCTCCAGTGCTGTCCAAACTTTATTTATCTGCAAAATAACAATAAAACACATCAAAACGTTCACAAAACTCAAGAAACTATACAAAATATTAAGTTAAATGAGTGGGAAATAGTGATATAAATACCACTCATCACACCCCCAAACCTAACATTTTGCTAGTCCTCGAGCAAAATACAAAATAAAATAACATAACAGAATTTAACTAAGCCATTTTCGTAGGGATCACGATTGCATTTAGCATATGCAACAAGCCTTTAAACCCCTAGGTGTCCCTAGTGGACGAGTTGTAGTCTCGTGAGGGTTTACAGCAATGATACCCACAAACATTTTACAAAAGTAAAAAGGTATTAAAACTAATGCACAGAAAAGCAAAAAGACAAGCAAAAAGAGAATAAAGGAAGTTAGTGACTAATCAGGTGAAAATTCTACTCCAAGTTACTAGTTGTTTTGTTTCTTTCTAAATTACCGAATAAGTAAATTCTCCGATTATTTTTACCATTCTCCATATACACAGCCAACAAAATATTAATCAACTCATTTTTGCCCACAACAGTCATAAGTGCAGTTGATAAGATAATAATATTTTTGTCCTAAAGTTCTATCAGATTTCACACCTTTTTGTAGCAATGAAATAATTTTCTGATTTTTCTGATTTTTTTCTTTGATTTTTCTCTATTTTTTATTTTTATACAATACCTTCCGTTTATGTAGCGAGCTTTGGGTCGGTGGCTCCCAAACCAGTTGGCTTTAGGGCACCAGGTGTTAAGACACCCCTACGAACTTAATTACTCAGACTTCAGATATATATATATATATTTTTGCAGCATCTTCGATCCATGTAACGAGCTTTGGGCCAATGGCTCCCAAACCAGTTGGTTTTAGGGCACTAGGTATTAAAACACCCTTACAGACTTAATAACTCGGATCTCGGACGTTTTTTTTTTTTTTTTTTTTTTACTCCATCACTATTTGAGATGCTTCCTCCAATTAAACTATAGCACGGAATATTACAAACTTTTAAATTTTAGCTCATGTCCGTATGTTCCATGTAAGTTCATAATACATGTCAACTGAACATAAGAAGATTCATTTAGTCAGATTTATGGAGAATTCACAAATTAAATAATTTAAAATGAATTAAACAAAAATTAACTTGTTTTGAAATAAATGGTTTGAGATACGTCTCAAGAGTGGAAATTCCTTACTCGGCTATCTCTTACCAATTCCACCTTTTTAGTCAAAACAAAAACACAAAAATGCAAAATATTTTTGTAATTTTTTTGAAAAATTTTCAAATTTTTTTGTATTTTTCGAAAAATTTTGGACTAAAAATAAAAACAACATACAAACTAAAAACAAGGTATTAATCAACTAATTCCATCCCCCAAACCTAAATGAGACATTGTCCCCAATGTCTTAAACAGTAAAAGGAGAGTTAGAAAGTTGTACCTGGTTAGCTGAAATCTACAGGAAATTAAAGGTTAAGATCCAGATTAATTCGACGCCTCTTACCACGATCGACCTCGGACCAATTTATCTTTGAAATGATAGGGTCAACTTGTGGTTCATAGGCTATGAGTTGGTCTATCAGATCCGGAGCAAGTCTGGCAGTGAAGAGGAGTTCTTTCATAGGTTTTGACACGAACCCATTTCTCCGAGCATCATCAAGAAACACACAAAGAAAATCATAAAATCCATCAACATTGAGTAGTCCAATTGGTTTCTGGTGTATGTTCAGGTTCGCCCAAGATAGTACAATAAAAATTTCCTCCAATGTGCCCAAGCCACCTGGCAAAGCAATAAAAGCATCAGCACGGTTAATCATTTCTACCAGTCGTTCAGACATACCTGATACGACCAGTTCCTCTCCGTTAGTTGGTTCAATAAGATTTGCCTCTGCCAAGGGTTTTGGGATGATTCCCAAAACATGACTGCCTCCTTCCTGTACGGCCTTTGAAACAATCCCCATAAGTCCAAGATTTCCTCCGCCATATATTAAGTGCATATTCCTTGCGGCTAAGACTCGACCCAATTCCCGTGCTGCTTCTATGTATTGTGGTTTAGTACCACAGTACTACCGCAAAACACACAAATGTTTTCAACTCGTCTTCTTGAAGTGGCTTCCATTTTTTTATGTATTTCTTTTTCAAATCAGGATGCCTTCAAAAGTGCAATGACGGGCTGAATTTATAGTACCTGAAAAGGGTGAGTAATAATAGCAGAAGTATCTTCCAGAGGACGTTTGTTAGCTAAACAACAAAAGAAATCGTGAAAGGTCAAAAAGTCTGGATCCTGTCTACGAAAATAAATATAATTACAACAGAAAAGCGAATCAAAGCAATAATTAAGGCAACAAAATTGTGTACGCAATACGCCACTTGCTTAGTATAAATTCATTAGAATGAGTCTCAAGATTTCATTCTTTATTCAGCCATTGCTAATGAATTGTTTCTTATATTTGCTTGCCAAACACAATTCCTTCTGTCTTAAAATGCTTCGTTTGTGCCTTTCCCTACAAAAATAACACACAAAATTAAAAAGTTCACACAAAATATGAAAAATAAATTACAACAAATTGCATGGGTTGCCTCCCTGCTAGCGCTAATTTTTCGTCTTCAGCCAGACGTGACTGAAATCTATCTGTTAAGGAGGTTTCAATGTCGTTTTGGATGTCCGATTAAAGACAATCCCGTGAGCGTTGCTTTTGAAGGGTCTCTTCCAACGGTAAAGTGGCAAAAAGAGTTTTGTCTTTTTCTGTGCTCGTGCCACCTTTTTGCTCATTGTTGTTCCAGTGGTTCCTGAAAAGAAAGAAAGAAAATCAGGAGGTCTCGTATGGTGCTTGACTTGAAATGGAAATTCCATTCTGTCAAGCTTCTGGGTGATATCTTTGATTTGTTCTCCCCAAAACAGCGATGTTTTTCCTGAATGCTCTGGATTTTTATTAAGTTCTGACAGTTGCTCCTCCATTTGCTCTGTTTCTTGCTCCACCTGAGGATGAAAAGATGTGTCTGACATTAGGTCTTCATCCTCTGATCTGAGTGAAATGATTGGCTCAAGTTGATCTTCTTCAAACATTTGTGCAAAACATTCTCCAAGATCTTCATTTTGAGGATACAGAATTCCATCCTCAACTTTTGATGCAGTTGGTACACATATTTCAGCTTCCTCCTCGTCAGAGTCAGAATAATAAAAATCAAATCGAGACTTTGCCGGTTCGGGCTCCTGAACTGATACATCTGGTTCTTGATACTGCTCAGCCTCCTCCTCTGTTGAAGTGTCATTGTGAAATGATTGGTACTTGAAGGCTTCATCAGTGTCATCTGGAACTGGTTCTTGAGGTATATAGTTCTGGTTTTCTGTTAATTGTCTGATTTGATCTGTCATTCTCTGTATGGATTCTGTGTTACTCTGAACTTGTGCATCAAATTGAGCTGCTTGTTCCTTGAACATGTGAATCCATTGATCTTCCTCTGATGGTTCTGGTTGTTGATAAGGATCGAAGGAAGATGGTGGATAAGATGGAAAATGTGATTCTGTGAAATGTGTTGGTTCTTCGTACCATGTAGGATCTTGATAGTTCTGCCACCCTGGATGGTAGTTGTATTCGCAATAATCGCTTGGGTGGTTACCATTACATATGTCACATCTCCACATTTCGTTCTGTTGAGCAAATGTAGTATTGCTTGGTTCTGGCATCCAGTAATAATCATTGGGCTGGACAACAGGCCTCAGAAAACCGGACTGTTGTTCCCAGATTTGAGGTGTATCTTCTTGTAAAGCACGTAATCTTTCAATCTCCCAGTAGTGTTCCATTTTTAAGTCACCTGAAATCAAAAGAAAGAAATAAAAATTACAGATAAAAATAAAGAAAATTAGATACAAGTAAATTAGATAGCTTCAAAATTAACAACTCAAGAAATATAAGTCCCCGGCAACGGCGCCAAAAACTTGATCGGCGTAAACACACACGTATAACGCAAGAGCACGTATCGTTCAAGTAGTATAAAAATATCGATCCCACGAGGACTTAATTCCTACTGTTGTTATTAATTGTTGAATCTATTTATTTACAAATATCTAATTATAGGGAGAAGAGAATGATTGTTTGATTGGTTGAAAGTGGTTTTACAAAATAAATAAATAAATAAAAAGACAAAAGAAAATACTAAGGAAAATAACAAAAGACACAAAGATCTAGGGTTGTGATTTCTTTTAATATCATTTTAAAGATGAAGTGGTTATCTTAAAGTTGGTAATATATTGATTTATTAACCTGGAACACTAAATTATGTGTAAGCCTCTGTCGATGGTCAGACACAAATACCCAGTTTAACCCAATTGAACCATATGTCTATGTCAACCAAATTATCTGGATTCATTAAGTTTAAGTTCCAATTATGGCTACCCCCGCCCGACAGGTATATTCCTATCCTGTAAGGAAATCTATTAAAGGGTTATCTATCATCAAGGAAGATCGTGGGCTATTAAGTCTAAGGCTAAAACCTAAAATCTCTATGTCTAGTTCATTTTAGATTTACCATATCAATCTTATTGGTGATCAGACAACAAGAAGCATTAAGCTTAAGACTTAATAAATAAACCTTTAAATTACCCAACTATAAAATAATCCTTTATAAACCGGTGATATTAAAAGTCATCACTACCCCAGATAACTAACACATAACTAGGACTAGTAAATTCATAAAAGTAAAAGACATAAAGTAAAAATGCTGAAAAGTAAAATACAATAAAATAAAATGCTAAGGTAAAAGGAATTACTTTTACTACTACTAATTTAGATATCTCCCATAAAATAATATATAAACTTGTGATAAATTTACCAACCGACCAGTCTGGCGGTATCTTGATTAAGTCAAATTAAGTCCAACCAGCCATTAAGGCGGAACCAAAAATAAATTTACCAACCGACCAGTCTGGCGGTATCCGTGATTAGTCAGGTTTAAACCAGATTAAAATTAAATTACCAACCGACCAATATAGCGGTATTCCTTATTAAGTCAATATTTTAAATAGTTAATATATTATTTTTAAGGGAGATTAATCTAAATAGCAATAGTAGAAGAATTACCTTTCACCCAAGCTGGGGAAGTTACAACATCATGGTGAATAGTAAAAACTGTAAAAAGTAAAAAGTAAAAATTAAATTACTATTATTACAAAAAGTAATTAAAATTATTTACAAAACTAAAAATAAATAAAAAAATAAAAAAAAAAAATAAAAATTCTAGAGAGAGAAACTCTCTCAAGAGAGAGAAATCAAGAGAGAGAGAGGTGTACAAAATTCTGAAATTTCGCGCTGAATTTATAGGAAAATTTTTCACTGTTCGGGCGTCGCGACGCCAAGGAGCTCAGCGTCGCGACTCTGGATTTGTCAACATGGCACGCTGAGGAGACGACATCATCAAGGCGGCTGACTGTTCACGCGACACGTGTCAAGGCGGCTAATTCTCAATTATTGTGATGACGTCATTGATGACGTCATACTGACGCGGCGACGACGTGGCGATGACGTGGCATGACGTGGCATGACGTGGCGTGGCGGCTGACTGTTCACTTGTCAGCACAATAGGATTGCGACACGTGGCGACACGTGTCAAGTTGTGATTGGCTGAGTCTGACGTGGCAAGTTGACTCGGTTGACCTGCTGACGTGGACGATGATGTGGCATGACACGTGGCAAGGTTGACTTGTTGACCGATGATGTGGCTGATGACTAGGCGACACGTGTCAAGTCTGAGTGTCGGCAGCATATGATGATGACACGTGGCACTGCGCATTTTAGCAGATCGGCTGTGATGGTGACACGTGGCACGACGTATTTAGCAAAGTCAAACTTCTTCAAATGGTTGACCGTTGACCTGGCGCATGTTAGCAGATTCGGCTCACGCTGGGCGTCGCGGCGCGCAGTGTTCCAGCGCGCGACGCGCAAAAGACTAAAATATCCCTGTTGACGCATTTTTGTCCGGTTTTGCCCCAAATTGCCTCCAGTGCTGTCCAAACTTTATTTATCTGCAAAATAACAATAAAACACATCAAACGTTCACAAAACTCAAGAAACTATACAAAATATTAAGTTAAATGAGTGTGAAATAGTGATATAAATACCACTCATCATTGACATATTTCTTTTAAATCATTAATGGATGCAGTATTTACAGATGCATTATCAAATCCAATTGTTAAAATTTTTTTTATTAAACCATATTCATCAAAAATTACCTTCATCATTCTATAAATATTTTGTGCAGTATGTTGGTCATCAAAAACTCTAAATGCAATAAGTCGTTTTTGCATGGTAAATGATGCATCAATCCAATGACAAGTCACACCCATGTATGAGTGTGTTTGCCAATGGTCACTCCAAATATCAGAACATATAGAAATACGACCTTTAATCTCTTTAAATATTTCATTTAAAATAATTTTACCATCTTTGTATAATTTAAAAATATGACGTTTTGTTGTGTTTCGAGTCATTCTACATGCAGCATGATTTAAAGCATTATGCACGTAATTAGTAAAAAGAATTTTTTCACCAAAGCTTAAAGAAAGATGTGTCATACAAGTTAATTTTGCAAATTCTTCTCTATTTTTTGCATCAGAATATTTAAATAAATAAACAGCACTCGTACCTCTACTAGATGATGCGTACCTGGCCATTTAAGTTTGCGTCGTATCAATTCCAAGTTCAACCGCATGATGTCTTTCCAGGTGCTTGATCATATTGCCGTATCCACCAGAAAATTTGTAGGAAACCCCACAATGGTTGTAAATTGCTCTTGAAGTATCATCGTCTTGTCGGTCTAAATGAAAATGAATTTTGAAAACATCCGAGGAACGAGCCTTAACTTCTCCTCTGTGATTGTGCACCCTGCTCTCTTGGGTTGGCATATTTGACATTATATTCTCAGACGAGCTTGCCATTTTTTTTAAAGAAATAAGTAAGAAGAATAAGAAAATTGAGAATGATAATAACTAATTGAGATTGAGAATAAGAGAATTGTAGGAATTGAGAGAGTTGAGAAATTGGTGTGTTGAAATAATGAAAAATGAATCATATTTATAGAGTTTTAGAATTTTTTGATACCAAAAATGTCCCTAAATATAAAGGATATATTAGGAATTTACTATTTTTTTTAGTCGTTATTAACTGCAAATTGTTTTTTGTATCAATGAGGGAGTCGTTGGCTCCTTGCCCTCCCCAACGGCTAGTAGCCGTTGGGGAAAGTAAGGTTCCAGCGGTTCCGACCGGTTCGCATTGGGGTGGAACCCTAACTGAACCGGTCATTCACGATTCCGGAATCGGAACCGGAACCGTCTGGTTCCAACAGGTTCGATTCCGGTTCGGAACCAGAACCGTGGTCGGGTCTACCTTGGAGATTATGTCGACCGCGCACCTCGGATCCACCAAGATCCTATCCATCTCAGCTCCTCTTATCACCGTCTTAATTATTAGTGCATCGTCATACGGAAAACTCACCCCATTGGCATCCTCGTCGGTGAACATTATAGGGACCGACCGATCTCTTTGCATGCTCTGGGCTTGCCCCACCTACATTACCTCTGACCCTCGGATCCTGCTGTAATTCTTTCTTGACCGGTTCGAGTCTCCGACCAGTGTCCTTCCACCAGTGATGGTATACATTTGTCTATGTCTCTGCAGCTGTCTGGCCGACATGGCCCCCTGGTTGATGTACTCATTCAAATAGTCGTTATGCGCTAGGTTTTCCATTTGTTTCTGCAGGTCCTTGCAGCCTTCCGTTGAGTGTCCCTTCATATTATGATGCACACAATAATATTTCCCACTCTTCTTTTCCACCGGATACTTCCTCAGATCAGGCTCCATCAAGAGGCACATATCTTGAATTTCCTTCACGATTTGAGCCATCGGTTTGTTCAAAGGTGTATACCCTGCTCCTCCGGCCACATGATTTACTTGTATTTGAGCTCTCTCTCTTGTTATTGGAGGCACCGGCCTGAACTCCCTTTGTCTTGGAGGAGGATTCCTCAACTCTCTATTCAGCCTCTGCGGCATCTCCGACCTCAGCACATTTTCCTTTTAAACCCCTCTCTTCTGGGCGGCATTTTCCTCTTCCTCCATCAAAACAAACATCCTAACCAACTCCAGAGCAGTGGGGTAGTCTGGAATGTCCTGGACCCTCAATTGAGTCCATAATCTCCCGACCTTCAGGGCCCCATTTGAGACTTTCCAGAGCCTCCGTCGACTCATTGGCCCCGACCTCGAGCACCATATTGTGGTATCTTTCAACAAAGTTCTTTAGGGGCTCATTGTCCCCCTGCTTCATCAACCTCAATTCTCATACTGTCTTTTTTGGGACATTCGCTCCTTTGAAGTGTCGGACGAAGGACTTCCGAAACTGAGAGAAACTGTCGATACTTCCTGGAGTCAAGATTATAAACTACAAGATTGCAGGCCCACTCAGGGTTAGAGGGAACACCCTGCATATGGCCTCTCCCATCATTCCTCGGGCCTCCATCAATAAAAAAAAACTCTCAACATGATATTTAAGGTCAGTATGGCCCATGTAGGAGCTCATAGAAGGCATGGTGAACCGCCTAGGAAATTCAACAGACATGATTTCTTCTGTGAAGAGAGATGTCGCCTCACCGTCCCGACTATCTCCTTTATCCGTCTTCAAGTTATCTTCCCAGAAGAAATTGAGGAAAGTTGAGGAAAGTTGAGGAAAGTATGCGAAAGGATTGGGATTAGGGAGGAGAACCAAACTCTCATGAATGCAATGTTGGAGAAGCTGAAGAGACTAGAAAAAATGAATAACGAAAGGTTGGAGGCTGGTCAGAGTCAGAGGAGAAACGAGATAACAGAGGGAAAGAGGGTGGTAGACCTAAGTGAAGATGATGAACCCGGGGGGAAGGGTCCCCAGAGGGTGAGGTCGGTTGTCATAAGAATAACTCTGTAGGCTAGGGGTGGCAGAAAAGCCCGAAGCCCGGCCCGGCCCGGTAAGCCCGGCCCGGCCCGGCCCGGTAAGCCCGGCCCGAGGTAACACGGGCCCGGGCCGGGCTTCACCCAAAAAGCCCGAGCCCGGCCCGGCCCGGGTTTAAAATAAATAAATAAATAAATAAATATTTTAATTTATAAAATATATAAATTTTTATAATAAATTTTTTATATTTATAATTTTTTATAATAAAAAAATCGAATTCATGCTTAAAATAAATAAATAAATATTTTAATTCATAATATATATATATTTTTATAGTAAATTTTTTATATTTATAATTTTTTATAATAAAAAAATCGGATCCGGGCTTAAAATAATATTATTTATAATTAAAAAATTAGGCCCGGACCCGGCCCGAGCCCGGCCCGAGCCCGACCGGGCCTGCCCGGCCCGGCCCGATGACAGTACGGGCCCGGGCCGGGCTTTGATAAGCCCGGCCCGAGCCCGGCCCGTTGCCATCCTTACTGTAGGCGGAAAGAATGCGAGAAGAAGAAGGGGAGAGACGGGCCCCAGAATCCGTCTTCAAGTTATTTTCCCACTTTCTCATTTCCTTTATGAACCAAGCTTTCATATGGTTGTCAGTGGCCTCACGGTGTCTCCCGTGAACTTCCTCACGCTTGCCGCTCCGAACGCGACGTGTTTCGTGACTAGATACTTCTTGATCCCCTCCACTACGTCTTTTATCTTCCCCCCTCTTAGAGTGTGGGCTATTACTGGAGGATTCTGGGGCCCGTCTCTCCCCTTCTTCTTCTCGCATTATTTTCGTCTGCAGAGTTCTTGCTATCACAACCAACCTCACCCTCTGGGGACCCTTCCCCCCGAGTTCATCATCTTCACTTAGGTCTACCACCTTTTTTCCCATCTTCTGCCATCGTCTTACCAAGCTAGTTGCTTTTTGCTCTTTCCCCACAGACGGCGCCAACTGTTGACGAATGATTTTCATCCAATGAGTAGTTTCGAGATAACCCTCCTGATACAGTCCTTCTTCAACCTTGAATTTGTTTGGTTATGGGGATTCCGAAGGCAAATTTGGCGAAAAACAAGACAAACACGAGAAATCGAACAGTGAATGTTTAAAGTGGTTCGGCGGAGCTAATCTTGCCTACGTCCACGGGCACAAAGTGGGGTAGGGGTTCGTTTTTATTACCAAACCGAGCTCGGCCGACCTATTTTAGTGAAGGTCTAAAGAAACCGAGCAATTGTTGGACAATTATGACCCATAACATCACTATTTCTACAGAACATGGTGCTGTTGTACAAATTAACTATGTGACAAAGGAAATTGCTCTTTTATCATTTGTAATTGGATTACCGGGATATATAAATGATAAAAGTCCATATGATTAGTTCCAGATTAATAAGATATGAGACAATATTAATCCACTAAGGTTTAATCATTCAAATATCCATAGTCGTAGTATTATCGAGATTGGACATCGATAATGCGGAATAGACTAGTATTTCACTTGTGCGCGTTGTGGGAGCATAACGTCATAGTTCTCGTATATTAAATATTGGATACTTAAGCAAGTGTGATAGGAGGTTGTGTTTACCGATGGTACGGAAATAGCTTCGCTCTGGATAGACCCCTCAGAATTCCATTGGTAGTGTGACTATGTGTCTATGGAAGTCCAAATCAGGGTAGGTGTATTTGGTCTTAACCTGAGACTTGCATCGCTAATACTTGCGACAATCAGTATACTTTGGTTTTGGTCGTCTAGAGCTTTAACAGGTTCTATGTACGCCTCTTCTGGGTATACTGAGTATCATAGTGTATTGGGTGTGATATCAAGATGGAAGTATCACTTCAGTCATATGGAGATGATGATCACGCAGGGATACAGAACGGGTACTTTAATTGGTTGCAACAATCGGGATAATATGACATGGTCATGATTATCCGATTAAAGAGACTAGTTGCTAGTAATCCGATATATGCTTCGTACGGGGCAGACATTATTCCAGCCACAGGCTTTGCATGTGACATCCGATACTGGATCGCAATATGCAATACTACGTTTACTACGCCTGACATAGATTATATATTCATTTAAGAATATTTCTGGAGAATTGGGTAGGCACGGTGCTTTGCTAGAAGCCAACCATATCTCGTAAATCGGTAAAAACGTAGTACAATGTACGTACGTGTTCGGATAGTCTGACGACCGGATTTACTGTCAACATATCTAGGGATCTCATGGGTCGCTTCCCAAAGATTCACTGATGACGTATGATTCTAACATAATTAATATGAGATTAATTACGGAGAGATTTTATCTAGGATAAAATATTATTTGAAAAGAGAGAACAATTAATTTAGAATTAATCGATAAAATAATATATTCGATATATTAAACGAAATTAGATTTCGATGTGGAATTAAAATTGGATTTTAATTCAGGCAAACGAATTAATTTAGAATTAAATCGCTAGCGACGTGAATAGTAATTTTGCTAGGCATAATTATTTAATTAAATTTGATTTAATTACGTCACAACGGAAAATTCGTTAATTCGGAATTAGCGAATCCGAGCTCGGGATGTGTTGCGGGCCCACTCGGATTTTGAATCAAGTGGGGCCCACATGTCACATCACATGTCACATCACTAGTCATTCATTCACCTTTTTGGTGATGGAAGTTAGTGAATGAAATCATGGTAACTTGTTTTAGACACAGGTTGACAAGGTGAATGACATATACCAAATGTTTGGTATATCTTTCTTTTGATTTTTGAAATTAATTAATCAAGTCATTCACTTACTCTCACTCTCTCTAGCTCACGGTTTTGGGAACCAAAATACTCTCTCCATTTTCTTTCTTCTTTGGCCGAAACTAGGAGGAAGAAGAAGAAGATTTTTGTTGCAAAAAATTTCAAAGTGCTAGCACACACAAGGGATCATTCAAGGTGATAGGGAAACCAACCTTTGAGCTTGGAATCACCATTAAGCTTGGAGCTTGGATTACATCCCCAAATGAGGAGCTTGGCCGAAAGTTGGAGGAACAAATTTTTGTATTTGACGCATCCTAAATCCGTTCTTTGTAAGTATGATTCTGCCATACTTTACTTTCGTATTCACATGATTTCATTGCTTTATATGATTTTGGGATGTCTTAGAGACCAACAATGGTATCAGAGTCTTGATGAGCATGAAATTGAACTTAGGGTTTATATATTAAAATTTGGGTAAATTTGATTTGAGCATGTTTTAATCAAATTGTTTGTTTGAGTATGCTTGTATGTTAATAACTTGGAGTTATACATGATCAATTTGAAGAAAATTGAATTGGATTAATTTTCCCCAAATGTTGTATGATGGCCGAATGCTATATGCCCTAAAAGTCATGATATTTTTTGTTCTTTTGATCATTGGATGAGCTTAAAGACTTGGAAAATATTGATTTGAGATTCAATTGGATTGATATCGGAATCAGATATAAAATCCCTATAAATGCCGTGAGCTTTAAGCATGAAACGAGATGATTTTTTGTTTCAATAATGTTGGACATGTATTGATGATGAATAATGATGATTAATTGATTAGATTAGTATTTTGGAATGTTAATTAAATAGTTAAACATGGTTAAACACTTTAATTAATTAAATCATGATATTTGGAATTTTAAAATTTAATTAGTTGGGCTTAATTTAGAACTGGGCTTATAATATTGTATTTGGGCCTAATGGGCTTGGTTGGGCAAAGTAGGTTTAGGTCAATTGGATTGGATCCAAATTGGGCCTAAACCATTCCATTAAGTCAAAATATAACAAATGGGCCTTTTATGTTTAATTGGGCCGAAATTGGTTTTTTGGCAAATAGGGTGATTCCTTAATTGGGCTTTGGTATTTGGGTTTGACCCATATTGACCAAAGTCCATGCCTTAAGAAATTAATTGAAAGCCCATTGGACTTTAATTAAATGGCATTATTGGGCTTTGAGACCCATTTAGATTAGATTTGAATCTAAGTCGTAAAGGCACATTAAAAAGTGTAATTATTTAATTTGGAATTAAATATAAAATTAGTATTGAATACGAATTAAATTAGATTAAATTGTAGTTCGATATAATTCAAGAATTCGTACTTTGAGTACTTATTCTTAAACGAGTTGGACTCGCGCAAATTAAATCGTTGTTTGAACATTGGATGATCACTTTATTCAAAGATTAATTAATTGGATTAGATTGATTGAATAACATGATTTGTGTGAATACATGGATGTGTTGAATGAATAATGTATATCGGATGGATATTAGAAGGGAAAGGGCAATTTTGGAAATTGTTGTAAATTTAGAATTTATTAAATTGGACCTACGTGTCCAGCCTTATCTCTCTCGATTCTTCGTAATTCTCTTCTCACCTAATTCCCCTCAATGTTAATGAGGTTTCTTTAATTGTATTATGTAATTGGGTAGAAGTAAGAATAGTGTTAGCCGGGGAGAGGAAATTGAGTGATTTGTTCTAGGAACAATCTATGAGATATTCATCAGCATATCATTATTAATTTATTTAGGGCCTTATTATTCTTTTAGAATGCATGCTTAAGGGTGTATGATGAGACCTAATCAAAGATAATAAATTGGTTGTCAATTTACGCGAAAAACCATCAACAAATATTATGCATTTTCCTTATATTGAGTGATTCTTACTCAAGATCCAAGATTGGCACTGGTTTGTTGGCCAAAGTCAAGACATTTGTCCATCGCGGATGTGTTTGAATCATAAAGGCTTTGTTCCATATCGTATGTCTTGTTCAGGTTGTGATTTCTTGGCCAAAGTCAAGATCACTTCTTTTCCATCGATATCGATTACGAAGCTTTCAAAGTCAATGGTGTTGGGGTTGGTGCTCAGAGTGCCAATCTGGATCGTATTTACGTCTGATTCTTGAATACGAATATCTCATTATTCTATAATATTACTTATTTATGGTTGCACCTCTTGTTTTTATATACGTATTCGATCTGATTACGATTAGATTGAAACTAAATGTTGTTTAGTGATATGTATATATTAGACAAAGGCCCGATAATATATAATACAGTACACAGTTACAAAGGGAGTTTGTAATTGACATTGGGAAGTGTCACTGCTAAATGTATATTATCAAATATTGTTCCTGGTCAAGATTTACTAAGACATGTCGGTTAGTTAAATCCGTTGAGACCAGTACATGTCGTATATCGTGACTTGGTCGATGGTTTATCCCAATGAACCATGAGTCTAGGGAGACTCGTATAGATGTGTAGGTGTTTATAGTGGATAAACACTGAATGACTCACCGAAGATTCTTAATGGATGGTACACCAACGTCAATAAGAATCTTCAGGGGTTGAGTAGCATAGTGGTCCTTGGACTTGAGATACCACTGTGGATGTATGAGACATCCTCCACACTTAGATGGCAGTCACGTCACCGATCTATTTAGATCAGACCTCCGCATGTTCGTTGGGTGTGGACCGATCCTCAGGATATCTTGTGTGTATCAAGATAGGATCTGTCAGTTCTGTGTACAGAGCATAGGTAGTCCATATATAATTAGCAGTCTGTTAAATCTGTGGCCACAGTATACTTCGGAAGTAAGTTCCGATTGTTATTTAGAGATTGCTAATAGATACATCGACGAGATAATACCTATAGAGATTTGACGTTCACATCTATATCTCTGGGATTATCTGGATACCTGTGACGGAGGGATTATACGTATGTAATGACCTCGACCTGTATGATTCAGCGAGTTTATCTGTGGTCGTCATAATTTACGGGTGCATAAATTATGTACACAAAATTGGATTTTGTGACGGATATACCTGAATCTAGAGAGTCTCACTAATGAAATATACTCGTAGAGCACTAGGGCAACTTTTATGAATAATGATGATTATTTATAAATCGTTTAAACGTTAAACGAAAAATACATGCGAACGGGCCGAACCATCATTTCCTAATTAATGTGTATTTGTATTTAATATGTGATATTATTAAATACACATTAATAAATTGTCAAATAAAGGTATTTGACATATATCATTGATATATGTATTGAGATATTTAAAGTAAATATAATACATATATTTGAGATATTTGTATTTAATTAATTATTTATTAATTAATTGTTTAATGATTAATATAATTAAAATATAAATATCTTACCAAATATAAAGTTAGGAAATGATTATAAGTGTTTATTGTTGACTTTAAAGTAAAGGAAATGGTAGTCAAATTGGATTTGACTTCTTTGATATTTGTTTAAAGTGTTTAAAATTGAAATATCATTTTTCTTTATTTTTTGTCAAATTTTCGGCCATGACCCTAATTGAATATAATGGTTATATTTTTCATGTTTCCATTGTTGACTAAGTTGAAATTGTCATTAAAATGTCATGATCATTTTATCAACTTGGCAAATGAAATTCAAATGAAATGAAACTAATGTAACTTGTATTTGCTTTAGGCCAAATTCGGCCAAGGCTTACATTTGGGCAAGTATATATGTTTCATTTAATTTTAGGGTTTAAGGAACCTTTTCACTTTATCAAAACTCCATTAAAACAAGGCAAAGAAGGTAGAGAGAAAAGAAAAGAAAAACAAGGAAAAGCTTGGAATTTAGTAAGTATTTCCAACCTTCCATTAGAGAGTAATTTGTTCCTCTTGTTGTGGGAAACATCTTGTGATGTTCTTGAGTTTTTCTATTCTTTATTCTTTGTACTTTTGATGGATAAAAGTTTGATGAAGGTGATATGCATGTATGATGTTGGAAGTGTATTACTAGTGTAGTAATAAGCATTCTTTTAAGGTTTTAGAACCTTGTTGCCATTCTAGAGTTATTTAACCCACTCTTAAATGACCTATAATTGTTCTATAGTTGTTTCATTGTGTTGATACTTGATTTGGATGGAAGAACATGATTGAAGTATTGGATTTAACCAATTTGGTCTAATTTGTCCAATTTGAAGAAATTGAAAAATTAGGGTTTAAGACCACTTCCAAATTTGGGGCTTTTCATTTATATGGTGTATTAGGATGTGTATATGATGCATATAAAGTTTCATGTTGATTTGATTTCATTTGGATGTGTCTTGAAGCATGGAAGTGCAAAATGCACACTTTGGCCACCTAGTGAGGCTTTCGGCCAAGTGAAGCATTTTTGGGATTTTTGTTGCTCTTGGTGCTTTGACATTTGGGACATGTTAAGTTCATCTTAGAAATGATTTAGAATCATCCAAAATTGATTTGAACAATTTCGGACTAAAATGAACAAAATACCAAGTGTAAGGGCAATTCGGTAAATTCACATAAATTTGATTTATTGAATTTATTTTCATAATTTTATTATTGGATAATTAAATAAATATGTTTATTTTATTAATCCGAGAAAATTTTTGAAATCGAAAAATTTGATTTTCCACCGCTTCCGCTGCGTTACCGGATTTAGCCCCTAAAACCCCTACAAAATGGTATCAGAGCGAGTCTGATTCTAGGCCCCTTTAAAATGATTAGCTTGTTCTATTCAATGTTTAATCATGTTTTCTTGATTTTATACATGCATGTTATAATCTAATTTGATTAGATTTAAGGTGTATGATACTTAATGGAATATCCCCGCTTAATAAGGTTTTATAGTAACTGGTATTTGGAATACTTTTTTCTTGGTTCGCCTTGTCAATACGGTTTATAAATATTTTTCCGTGACTACATCCGAGACCGTGCCTCTACTGTGAGGGTGTAGCCGATAGAGATTTATTTATGCCGGATGTATATTAGATACTAGATAAATTCAAGCGAAAGCGGAATCCTGAACGTGCCCTAGCTGTCAGGGTTACGCAAGTAACTTGAGTTTATCATTGACGATTTTAACCTTGGTACGTCTCCTTGTGGGACTGCCTTAGCAGCGACAATGAGAAACGACCAGGACCGGAACCTCGGAGTCATTAGTGAGTGATTGACAATGAGTTGTCTACCTGTGAATATACGTAGGCGAGACCGTGCCTCTGCTGTGAGTCGAAATATATTCATGGGGTCCACTTCCCATTATGGAATTCGATTTAATTATTGAATTCTCGTTTTTCCGTTGGGGATTACGGTATTACGTAAAATAGTGGGAGGCACTGCTAAGTTTAAAATATTCCATAACTTAGGCAGTGTGTATTATTATGGAAATTGCCGCTTGTTTGTTTTCCTTAATCTATATTAGATAGAATTAAACTTTTAATTCACTGCACACATATTTTGATATATTATCTGACTTTGACTCTTGGTTGCAGTTATTATAGAATAGGTTCTAGATACTACTAAACTAGGATATTATTAGATTGGTCTAAAACCATCGGGAACTTTTGTTTCGATTTTCTTCAAAATCAAGATGGTTAGTGACTTAGTTTCTAAGTCATGATAGATAATCTAGATAGATATCCCTTTAGGATATAATACTTTAGAGAGAATAGTTTCTTATGCAGTAAGAATTGACTTGAATTAGTTCATGTCTCGAGATTCTTGACTGGCATTAAGAAAGCCTCATTAGGTATTTGTTTATCTAGTAATGACTTTTCTTAGCTTTAATTACCTTTAGAGGCAATGTGTCCAACACGATTTGCTAATCAATTATTTACAATTTTGTGAATAGTTGAATGCAAATAGTAAAGCTAAATAAAGGAGATGTGTATAGTTATGTATAGAAAATATCGATTTTCACAATACTACAACTATAGGTATTGGATACCAGATCTCCCGTCTAGTTATTTAAAAATATTAGTTAACGATTGTTTTGATATTTGATATCAAAACTTGCGACTATTGGATAGTTACTTGTTCTTTATAAACAATTGTTATATATTTTAAATATAACTAGTAGTGTCATTGACGTAAAGATAAACATTAAGAAAAATTATTCGGTAAAGTAAATAATTTAGAACGGTGATTTATGAGTTTAATCACTTAAGCATTAGATGCTTATTCCGTATGGTAAAGGATGGTTTGATACGAGATCACACCACACATCCTTACCCATTTAATGAATATTGTATTCAGGAAAGGGATTAAGACCTCGTTTAACCAATGATTGTCATTGGACCACCAAATTTATTTAACTGATACATTGAATGTATGTAGTTTAATAAATAATAATTGCTTAAAGTAGTTTTCTTTATTTCGTAACTTAGTTGATGAATTGTCATAACTTAGTTACGTGTTTCTGAAGGAACACATATTGAAAGTCTTGAAAGTATCAAGAACTTTCAATCTGTTCTGATGAAACGTAGATTGAACATTTTTGACTTGTTCAAATATATTCAATCTGAAGTATTTTGAAACTTGATCCTTAAAATTCATTACATGTCTTTGAATTGTTCAAAGATCTTTGATACGATCAAACATTTGAATTTAAAGCAATTAGTTCTAAGGTTATTCAGTGAATATGATTCATATTCAATATTATTCTTCCACGATTCCATCTTGATGGAATTGAGTAGTGAGAGCAGTCGAATCTTGTATGATTTGATTCGTTTGATATTGAATGTACCGAATTAGTTTCAATACTCTTGGGGATATGCTCCAGTACACTAGTTCATCTTTTGATTTATGTTTCATTATTTTTCTACAGTTGCATATATGATATGTATAGGTAGAAAATCTGAATCTTGAAAAGTTTAAGATTTGAATAGTTCTTATATAATAGTATATAATGGAAATTACTTACACCTTGGAGGTATAAGTAAAAGTTTATCGTTTATTTTGTTTAATAGAATATTGTATTCTATTTAATAGAATATCTTTCCTACGATCCTAAGTAATAAAATTGTTTTATTACTTGGGTTGTAACATCATATGTTAATTATTGTAGAAAATGCTTGACTTACTGAAGTCAAATGTGAGAATGATAAATTATAAATGGAACTACGTGATTAATAAGATGAATCAACCTTTATACATCTTCTATATAAGTATAATAGGATATCAGAATCATTTACGAGTATTTGATACTTAATGGTTCTGTTGTTTTCTTACCGAAGAAGATTATCCTATAACTTATAATGGAAGCGATATTTGATATCGATTCTGGAAGTTCACCATTGAACCATAGATCTAAGATTCTTCATAGCTTACTACGATCAAGTTTTGAACTTGATTAAGCTTTCATTATGAATTAGTTCATGATATGTGATAATTGTTTGCGCAGCGAAAGTAGTGTGAGCTTGTTAAAGGTTTGACCTTTACGGTATGACAGTGAGAAAAGTTATACTCAGCAATCTATTGTAGATTCTGAGAAAACTTATCTCTAGTCAAACTAATGAACAATTAGAGATATATTGGTTAATATTATATTAAACTGTACATTTTAACTAAGAATGCAAAGTGGCGTTTTTGAATGACTTATTCAGATAAGAGATCAGTTGTGATTTCTTTGTTTGAAGAGTTCATTCTGGAATGGCCCTAGAGTTTGTGTTCTGTTGAGATCGCAGTTAGTTTTGTGCTAGCTTATAGAGCCTATTGTAGACTCGGATAAGTCTTCCAGAAATATGTGTTCTCTATTTTTGATATCGTCAAATTGTCTGATCTTGTCAAAGTATATAGAATACATATGTGATAAAAAGGTTAGTGGGAGCGTACAAATTAACTTTCTAGTGTTATATATCCTAACAACATTATCATTATTATAGTAATAATGAGATGTTTGTGAGGTAAAAGGTTTACCTAAGTCTTCTTTACTCCGTGAAAGCAGTGAGAGTGAGAGTAGTCTCTGTTATATTTGATATAAAGTTTTTTATATATGATATAAAAACTTGGAGACTTGTGAGATTTACTCCTATTAGTTACATTAGATATGATCTAATAAAAGACACAACAAGGCTATCTGTATGACAGTTAGTATAACTGTTTGACAGTTAATGTGTGTCTTATATATAGTATTCATCTTTCGTAAAGGATGATTCCTTTTTCGAAAGAAATATTGATTAGAATGTCTGATCAATCTTATGTATCATTTGATGATGACATAATGAATAATTTATTAGTGCGATTAAAGATATCGATTTAATCGTAATGTTACGAGTTATTTTGAATCCTATAGACCATATGATGGATCTTGAAACACGTTCTTTGTGATCCTTGAGATATTAAGAACGAGTTCTAATTCATGGAGAATACAGTCTGCAACCATTAGGGTCATATTAGTTTTGCACCCATCAAAGTCATATTAATGTATAATTTAGATTCTACAAAATATAATGATGCTACTATGGGAAACGATGGAGTTTGTTTGACAAACTCAATATGTCATAGCGGACCTGCTTTTTGTTGCCTACCTCTTAAGTACTGGGTGAGCTTTTGAGGGTCATGTGCATACGATACACATTGAGATGTATATATGATACCATGGATTGGCACTAGAGCAAGTGAGAGAAATTGTTGGGTTTGGTGCTCAGAGCGCCAATCCGGACCGTATTTATGTCTGATTCATGAATACGAATATCCCCTTATTCCATAATATTACTTATTATGGTTGTACCTCTTGTTTTTATATACGTATTCGATCTGATTATGATTAGATTGAAACTAAATGTTGTTTAGTGATATGTATAAATTAGACAAAGACCCGATAATATATAATGCAGTACACAGTTACAAAGGGAGTTTGTAATTGACATTGGGAAGTGTCACTGCTAAATGTATATTATCAAATATTGTTCCTGGTCAAGATTTGCTAACACGGGTCGGTTAGTTAAATCCGTTGAGACCAGTACACGTCGTATATCGTGACTTGGTCCGATGGTTTATCCCAATAAAACCATGAGTCTAGGAGACTCGTATAGACGTGTAGGTGTATATAGTGGATAAACATTGAACGACTCACCGAAGATTCTTAATGGATGGTACACCAACGTCAATAAGAATCTTCACGGGTTGAGTAGCATAGTGGTCCTTGGACTTGAGATACCACTATGGATGTATGAGACATCCTCCACACTTAGATGGCAGTCACGTCACCGATCTATTTAGATCAGACCTCCGCCTGTTCGTTGGGTGTGGACCGATCCTCAGGATATCATGTGTGTAACAAGATAGGATCTGTCAGTTCTGTGTACAGAGCATAGGTTGTCCATATATAATTAGCAGTCTGTTAAATCTGTGGCCACAGTAGACTTCGGAAGTAAGTTCCGATTGTTATTTAGAGATTGCTAATAGATACGGAAGGATTATACGTATGCAATGACCTCGACATGTATGATTCAGCGAGTTTATCCGTGGTCGTCATAATTTACGGGTGGATAAATTATGTACACGAAATTGGATTTTGTGATGGATATACCTGAATCTAGAGAGTCTCACTAATGAAATATACTCGTAGAGCACTAAGGCAACTTTTATGAATAATGATGATTATTTATAAATCGTTTAAACGTTAAACGAAAAATACATGCGAACGGGCTGAACCGTCATTTCCTAATTAATGTGTATTTGTATTTAATATGTGATATTATTAAATACACATTAATAAATTATCAAATAAAGATATTTGACATATATCATTGATATATGTATTTGAGATATTTAAAGTAAATATAATACATATATTTGAGATATTTGTATTTAATTAATTATTTAATTATTTAATTGTTAAATGATTAATATAATTAAAATATAAATATCTTACCAAATGATAAAGTTAGGAAATGATTATAAGTGTTTATTATTGACTTTAAAGTAAAGGAAATGGTAGTCAAATTGGATTTGACTTCTTTGATATTTGTTTAAATTATTTAAAATTGAAATATCATTTTTCTTTATTTTTTGTCAAATTTTCGGCCATGACCCTAATTGAATATAATGGTTATATTTTTCATGTTTCCATTGTTGACTAAGTTGAAATTGTCATTAAAATGTCATGATCATTTTATCAACTTGGCAAATGAAATTCAAATGAAATGAAACTAATGTAACTTGTATTTGCTTTAGGCCAAATTCGGCCAAGGCTTACATTTGGGCAAGTATATATTGTTTCATTTAATTTTAGGGTTTAAGGAACCTTTTCACTTTATCAAAACTCCATTAAAACAAGGCAAAGAAGGTAGAGAGAAAAGAAAAGAAAAACAAGGAAAAGCTTGAAATTTAGTAAGTATTTCCAACCTTCCATTAGAGAGTAATTTGTTCCTCTTGTTGTGGGCAACATCTTGTGATGTTCTTGAGTTTTTCTATTCTGTATTCTTTGTACTTTTGATGGATAAAAGTTTGATGAAGGTGATATGCATGTATGATGTTGGAAGTTTATTACTAGTGTAGTAATAAGCATTCTTTTAAGGTTTTAGAACCTTGTTGCCATTCTAGAGTTATTTACCCACTCTTAAATGACCTATAATTGTTCTATAGTTGTTTCATTGTGTTGAGACTTGATTTGGATGGAAGAAACATGATTGAAGTATTGGATTTAACCAATTGGTCTAATTTGTCCAATTTGAAGAAATTGAAAAATTAGGGTTTAATACCACTTCCAAATTTGGGGCTTTTCATTTATATGGTGTATTAGGATGTGTATATGATGCATATAAAGTTTCATGTTGATTGGATTTCATTTGGATGTGTCTTGAAGCATGGAAGTGCAAAATGCACACTTTGGCCACCTAGTCAGGCTCTCGGCCAAGTGAATCATTTTTGGGATTTTTGTTGCTCTTGGTGTTTTGACATTTGGGACATGTTAAGTTCATCTTAGAAATTATTTAGAATCATCCAAAATTGATTTGAACAATTTTGGACTAAAATGAACAAAATATCAAGTGTAAGGGCAATTCGGTAAATTCACATAAATTTGATTTATTGAATTTATTTCATAATTTTATTATTGGATAATTAAATAAATATGTTTATTTTATTAACCCGAGAAAAATTTTTGAAATCGGAAAATTTGATTTTCCACCGCTTCCGCTGCGTTATCGGATTTAGCCCATAAAACCCCTACAAATGGGTCCCGCTTAACTGGAATCATTAAGTTTGTTGTGCCAAAGCCAAGACTTATTTGATTCAGAGGAAAAAAGTTAGGCAATATATTGGATATATTAGATATATGTTTTGGACTTGGATGTCCACCTACTGGATCTAGGAATTGGATGAGATCCAATTGATCTTAGAGATCTACCTAGTTAAATATCATACAGCTTGTTGGCCAAAGTCAATGTTGTGTGTTATTTAACGGGATCCTAGCCCACTGGGAAATTAGGTTTCCCGAGTAATCAACAGAGGGTTAGAGGCTCGCCGAAAAATAGTGGGAGGCAAGTATTAAATTTACAATTTCGTTTAGATACTTGCCAATACGCGCTCATTTCATTTTTCGTCGTTAATTTATAAATATATTAGTTGGACTAATATTTAATTGTTGTTTTAATTAAACAGTTGGACTGTATTCAAACTATTTCAATTTATAGTTGATTATATAATTGGATTATAGTAATCAATATATTTGAATTTAACCAATCAAATAGTAGTTGATTATATAGTTAGACTATAGTAATCATTATATTCGATTGTACCCGAAATCGTTGATTGGATAGTTGGACTATTGGAATCAAGATAACTGAAAGATTAGCGTTTAGAATATAATCATGGGGAAAATGTCTTTAAGCGGGTTTAATTTTCAAATTGGGAATAGAACCTCAGGATAGTCCTGGGAACTGAGAAATTATTCTATTTGATAGAGAAACATCTCGGGCCTGAGCCCGGAGTTGAGCAAATAGTGGAGCATGAGTTTTGGAAGACTCATGGTGATGATAACTTTAGTGCTCAATCCTTTATGCTTAATGTTATGACACTTTAATTTTTTCGTCAAAACTGAGGATTAGATCCATATACCATGATGTTGAAATTAAAGGATCTTCATAGATCTATTCTTAGATCTTAGAAGTATAAATTGCAAAAGAAGCTATTTCGCTCGCGTATGTCGGAGGGTACATCTGTCGAGCACTAGGTGTCGCAGATGATTGCTGACATCGATCAGCTAGGTTAGCTGGGCATTACCTAAGTGGCCGAGACTACCAAAGATGTGATTTTATAGTCTCTACCTGAAAGCTGGGGCAGGTTCATTATGAACCAAGAGAAAACTCTTGGAGAGTTGATGGCTATGCTCTAGGAGGCAGAGCCAGAGCTTCTAAAAAGGGCAAAAGCAAAATCATCACAGTCTTCTGGGAAGATAAAGGACATATCCCAAGATGTCTACCTAAACTATGGCAAACGGGGTCACTGGAAGCGTGACTACCGTATGGACAAGGTAGACATGAAGGAAGTGAATGCATGGCAAGGCTCCGGCTTCAAGCATGTTTGTCATATACATGTTCACTGCTAGTTTCAAAATTGGATTTTTGATACTATATGTGGTACATAAATATGTATTGATGTGCAGAATCTACTGATGAGCAGGATACTGACTTCAGTTGAGATATGGTAAGGTCTATGATGAGTCGCACAGAGCTACCTATTTCCTTCTGGGGATATGCATTGAACAGTGCAATACTTATTTTGAATAAGGTTCCGTCAAAGTCTGTTCAACAGACTCCGTATGAAATATGGACAAGAAAGAAATCGGGTTTCTCATTCCTGAAGATTTGGGGTTGCTGGGCATACGTCAAACGTTTGGAAGGTATCAAACTAGAACCCAAATCGGATAAATGCCTATTTGTAGGATATCTTAGGGAAACCAAAGGATATTACTTATATCACCCACAAGAGAACAAAATATTTGTTGCTCTACATGCGGTTTTCCTTGAGAATGAATTCCTAAATGCAGTGATAAGTGTGAGGAAAGTAGAACTCGATGAAAATCGGAGTGATATTGTTCCTGGCACAGAATCCTTAACGGAACATGAACAGTTCATCAGGGATGAGACTGTACCAATAATCTTCGAATACACAAGAACCGCGTAGGTCGGAGAGAGTCAGAAAATAACTTGGGAGGTATGGGTTTCTGATCTCACCTCATGTAGATGTCAATCTTATTGAGGAAGACAAACCGACTACGTATGAGGAAGTGATACAAGGTATCGACTCCCTATTATGGCAAAGTGCCATGATGTCCGAAATTGATTCCATGTATACCAACCAAGTTTGGACACTGGTTGTTGTACCGGAAGACATTGTGCCTATTGGTACTAAATGAGTCTCCAATGAAGACATACATGGATGGCAACATACAAACGTACAAAGCTAGGCTTGTAGCGAAAATGTATCGTTATCAACATTGTGTCGATTACGATGAAACATTTTACTCATTGACATGATTAAATACATTTGGATAATGCTTGCTAATGCTGTATTTTTCATTTATGAAATATGACAGCAGAACAACAAAACCGCTTTCCTTAAACAAAAACCTTTTGGAGGATATTTACAACATCCTGACGGTTTTGTCTTACCAAAACATGCAAAAAGGGTTTGCAAGTTAATTCGATCCACTTATGGATTGAAGCAAGCATCGCGTTCTTGGAACCAGCGTTTTGATGTAATCATAATGGTATATGATTTAATTCAAAACGAAAATGATTCTTGTGTATATAAGAAGGTTAGTGGGAGCGCACTGACAATGATTGTCCTATAAAATGATGACATATCATTTTTTTGGAAATGACATTCCCATAATACAATCAGTGAAAGCTTGGCTTTCATGAAAATTCTCCATAGAATACTTGGGAGAGACAACCTTTATTCTAGGAATAAGGATCTACTGGGATAGATCTAAAAAATGTTAGCACTCTCTGAGGACTCGTACATTGAAAGATATGTACGCGACCTGGTGTCTCATATGCTTTGAGCATATGGAGTCACAATCAAGCCAATCCAAGTGATAGTCACTGGATTGATGTTAAGGACATCCTTAAGTATCTTAGATGAACTAATGATGCTTTCTTAAGCTATGGAGAATGAGAACTTGAAGTGACTGGGTTCACTGCTGCAAGTTTCCAAACCGATAAAAATGACTATAAGTTGTAATTAGGGTACTATATAGTTTAAATAACGGAACAGTGAGCTGGAAATCTTCCAAGAAAGATATTGTTGCCGAATAAACAACAAAAGTGGAATATTGATGCAGCTGAGGCAGCAAAAGAAGTAATTTTGGATCAGTAAAATTCCTAATTAGATTAGGAGTAGTTCTGTTAGCAGCTGAGCTAGGCTACAGCACAGCTAAGGAATTAATGGTCTCATCAATGATCCAAGTATGTACTTCAACTAATTCATCTGATTCGTTTGGATCATACATCGTGGCGATGTGATGATCGAATAAATCGCATCAGATGATAACCTTCCAAATCCGCTGACGAAAGCAGTTTCTCAGCAGAAGTTTGAGCGACCCATACATGGTTCAGGTGTATGACACTTGAGTGATTGGCTATAGGCCAAGTGGGAGATTGTTGGACAATTATGACCCATAACATCACTATTTATACAGAACATGGTGTTGTTGTACAAATTAACTATGTGACAAAGGAATTTCTCTTTTATCATTTGTAATTGGATTACCGGGATATATAAATGATAAAAGTCCATATAATTAGTTCCAGATTAATAAGATATGAGATAATATTAATCCACTAAGGTTTAATCATTAAAATATCTCTAGTCGTAGTATTATCGAGATTGGACATAGATAATGCGGAATAGACTAGTATTGTACTTGTGCGCGTTGTGGGAGCATAACGACATAGTTCTCATATATTTAAGTATTGGATACTTATGCAAGTGTGATAGGAGGTTGTGTTTACCGATGGTACGGAAACAGCTTCGCTCTGGATAGACCCATCGGAATTCCATTGGTAGTGTTACTATGTGTCTATGGAAGTTCGAATCAGGGTAGGTGTATTTGGTCTTAACCTGAGACTTGCATCGCTAATACTTGCGACAATGAGTATACTTTGGTTTTGGTTGTCCAGGGCTTTAACAGGTTCTGTGTACGCCTCTTCTGGGTATACTGAGAATCATAGTGTATTGGGTGTGATGTCAAGATGGAAGTATCACTCCAGTCATATGGAGATGAAGATCACGCGGGGATACAGAACTACGTATACTACGTCTGACATAGATTATATATTCCTTTAAGAATATTTCTGGAGAATTGGGTAGACACGGTGCTTTGCTAGAAGCCAACCATGTCTCGAAATCGGTAAAAATGTAGTACAAGATACGTACGTGTTCGGATAGTCCGACGACCGGATTTACTGCCAACATATCCAGGGATCTCATGGGTCGCTTCCCGAAGATTCACCAATGACGTATGATTCGAACATAATTAATTTGAATTAATTACGGAGAGATTTTATCTAGGATAAAATACTATTTGAAGAGAGAGAACGATTAATTTGGAATTAATCGATAAAATAATATATTCGATATATTAAACGAAATTAGATTTCGATGCGGAATTAAAATTGGATTTTAATTCGGGCAAACATATTAATTTAGAATTAATTCGCTAGCGATGTGAATAGTAATTTTGATAGGCATGATTATTTAGTTAAATTTGATTTAATTAAGTCGCAACGAAAAATTCAGTAATTCGGAATTAGCGAACCCGAGCCCGGGATGTGTTGCGGGCCCACTCGGATTTTGAATCAAGTGGGGCCCACATGTCACATCACATGTCACATCACATGTCACATCACTAGTCATTCATTCACCTTTTTGGTGATGGAAGTTAGTGAATGAAATTATGGTAACTTGTTTTACACACAAGTTGACAAGGTGAATGACATATACCAAATGTTTGGTATTCTTTCTTTTGATTTTTGAAATCAATTAATCAAGCCATTCACTTACTCTCACTCTCTCTAGCTCACGGTTTGTGGAACCAAAATACTCTCTCCATTTTCTTCTCTTCTTTGGCCGAAACTAGGAGGAAGAATAAGAAGATTTTTGTTGCAAAAATTTTCTAAGTGCTAGCACACACAATGGATCATTCAAGGTGATAGGGAAACCAACCTTTGAGCTTGGAATCACCATTAAGCTTGGAGCTTGGATTACATCCCCAAAGGAGGAGCTTGGCCGAAAGTTGGAGGAACAAATTTTTTTATTTGACGCATCCTAAATCCGTTCTTTGTAAGTATGATTCCGCCATATTTTACTTTCGTATTCACATGATTTCATTGCTTTATATGATATTGGGAATGTCTTAGAGACCAACAGCAGTTTGTTCTCTTTTAATATTTTTTACAAGTGATTCTCAAAAGGAAAATTTTTGTAACCCTTACAAATGTGATCAACCTTCCCTTATATACTAATGGACATTCAACACTGTTTCCATATCTTTATGACGTCGGCTCTGCAGGTCTGTGGATTTCCGGCGATTTGACAGGTTCTCTTCCTCATCTGCCATCGCCGAAAGCAAAGTCAACCTTCTGATTTCCCGTCACATCACGCCGTAAAAGTACTCTATCAAACCTTTTCATTAATGATGATAGCCTGTCGAATTTAGAATGTGATCGTTGATTTTGGAGGGAAAAATCCAACTACTCTGATACGTCGGTCCTCAAGAGGTCGTCCAAGTGATCTTTCGGGCTTCTCAAACTACTCCCGTCCTAACCCGAAATATTTGAACTCATCAACTTGTTCCAAAAAGAAAGACAGAACCAAGCCAAGCTTCCGGCCTAATATGGTCGGCCTCGGCTCTGATGTTGTCGGTCTCTAAATCTGATACCATGTTGCATCTTCTGGTCGGTCGTACCCAAGAAACCTTTACCTGAGCTCCAAGCTGGGTTGAAGAACAACATATACCCTTCTGACCTCTGGTCTTTCTGGATGAGGAAAATTTCCTCATTTTTGCCCTTACCGAACTGTTCAGAAACCTTAGCCGCAGAAATCTTTATCAACAATATGAAAAATTGAGGAAAAATAAGTGAAACCCAAAATTCCTGATTTGTACTAATAACTTTATAATTTGTATAGTTCTCATAATATTGGCCATAACTTTTGCATGTGATATCCAAATCAGATGATTCAAGAGTTGGAAAGAAGACTAAATTATCTATAATTTTATAATTTGCAGAAAAGACTGAATCACAATCTATATTGGTCAAAATCAAACTTGAAGCTGAAAGTGATGTAATGTCTCGACATTAAGTAACTCAATGTTGCGACATTTCAAGTTATAGAGTAAATTTAACTCAATGTCGCGATATCCAGTAACCTAATATCACAACTTCAGCCAATGTCGCGACATTGAGACCCTAGTGTCGTGACATCAATGCTGAAGACTTTAAAATTGAATAAGAAACTTGATTTTTATGATATTTATAAAAATAAAAAAAAAAAAAACATTTATGGTTACTTCACATACGTTTTTGGGAGGAAATTAAGATTATTTGAAGGCCAAAACACTCTCTAAACACAACAACCATTCAAGAACAACCAATAACAAGAATATCAAATAAGAATTAATAAGATAATATTAAAGAACTTAGAGATTGAAAATTGATAATTTTTATGATTTATTTTCTTTACCTATTCTTTAGTATTTGTTTAGTATATTGAATACTATGATGTTTTTATTTATATTTTTCATCATGGACTATACCTTGTTCTAGCATTGTAAGGGAACTCAATATGAACTTTTATTAATTGAATCTTTTATGATTGATTTGTGACATTCTATATGGATTGTTTATCATTCTTTATGCTTAATGCGTTCTATTTCTTGGCCAATAATAACATAATTGTGGTAAACCCTAAGGAACTTGGAAAAATGAATTTTATTTTAGTTTTGGGAATCGATAACATGTGATGTCATTCCATTGAATAGATTTTCATGTAGGATGGGAATATACATGCAGGACATGCGTAAGCATAATTAGAACCTGGTCGTAATGAGTTTTGGCTTAGATTAATTATCATAATATAAGTAATTAAATTAAATTGGGTGTTCTTACTTGACCATCATAAGAAATTTGTAGATAATTTTGTGTTCTAAGTTAATAATTCATCATAATTGATCGGTTATAAATAGAGGAGAAAAATTTAAGAGAATATTGTGGAGAAGTTATGATCTTAGATTCTTCTCACCTTATTATTTTCACTTATTTCAATTTGCGTTTCTTTTATTTTAGTTTATTAGTTAATACATATTCTTTCATAATCGATAGTCTAAATAAGATTATAGTTGAGACAATTTAGTATTTGACATTAAAAAAATTTCTCTATGAGATCGATATTTTTTATAGTACTTATGTGATAGGTGCGTTTGCGTGCTATATATATATCGTGTAGGATATGAATATACCTGTAGGACATTCATAGGCATAATTAGAACCTGATCGTAATGAGTTTTGGCTCGGATTAATACATATTCTTTCATAATTGATAGTCTAAATAAGATTATAGTTGAGACAATTTAGTATTTGACATTAATAATAATTCTCTATGAGATCGATATTTTTTATACTACGGCACAAAATATATAAGAATAATGACCTAAATTAATAGAAACATGTCAAGAGGCTGTGAGAAATACCTAAAGGTTAAATAATTTAGGTCCTGAAATCTAATAATTATATAAATCCTTATTTGCTCACGCCACTGTAAGAATTGAATCCAAATACCAATTATATAGAGTAGGAATATCTTAAACAAATGAATTAACACTTGTTACAAACAAAAAATACACTAGAGTTTATTATTTTAATGTTCTGAAAATTTTAGGATTCATGGTTTTCTTTAAGATTTCACAATTAGATTATAATATTTTCAGGATGATTTTACTAACATGATTTTGTTTGGTGGGTGTTTAGGATTGCATTATAGGTTGTTAAATATATTATGTTGATAAACTCATTTCAAAAGTAATTTCTTGCTTGAAAATAGTAAACTCAATTTAATATTAAAGAAACATAGTAATTTTGGAATTCAGCAACTGTATAATTACAATTAGTCAAGCAAGAAGAAAATTGTAATTGGAAAAAAAAAAAAGAGGAGGAGAACAATTTCTGAGCTGTCAAACTCACACATATGTAGACCCGGCCGGCGGTCCGATTCGGTTCCGAATCGGACGGTGCTCGGTTCCACGAGTGTGAAACAGGAACCGGAACGAACCGTTCGGTTCCGATTCCAGTTCCAGTTCCATTCGGTTTTTTTTTTTTTTGCTTTATTGAAAATAAAAAATTGAGATTGATAAATTATTATAATTTAAAATAATGAATTTGAATTTATGTAATAAACTTACATTACATAATTATATTAAATTACAAATAAAATTCTTATCTAAAAAAAATAAATATTTTTTATTAAATTAAAGAGATTGAACTTAAATTTTTAAGAACTTAAGTTGCCTACGTATCCTCCAGGGTTAAGAGGAATCAAAGCTCACGTAGTTCCATTATATTTTAAAGATATTTCCCCATTGTAATTTTATAATTATTTAATTATTAATCATTATCAGTGTATGTTGATCATTCAGCTCCAGTTCAGCTTGCACTTGCAGATGCATTATCGAACAAGTCTTCAAATTCATCAAGGGCATCTTCTTGTTGCCTCAGATCAGCTCGAACTCAATCATCCACACATGTTGTTGCTTCAGAGTGCTTGGATGTAATGAAGACCGTCTGACTTCCAATATATTGCATCTCATGCTAAAGGCTTGCTCAACCGCAAATGTGGAAACAAGTGTTGCCAATATCTCTTAGCAATAATGATAATACAATATATACATTTTGATGTCGGTTCCACCATTCAATCAAGGATTTGAAAATTTTTACTAACTATACTTTCAGTTGAAAACTCAAAATTTGTAGATAAATAATTATCTAATCCGGGTTATTAGTCGTGTTATCCCTATGTTTTTTATTTCGTTGTAATAACCAACGATTACATGCGTTAAGTCTTGATTGCATTCCGGTCCTCTCGCTACTACTAGATTGTCTTACTGATTGTAAGTTATATCTTCTAACATAATCATTAAATAACTCTATTAAATCAATTTTTATTTTAGCTATTATTCTTGTAATATGAATTTCATCTAATATTCCTAAATATCCATAGTAAGCGGGTAAAGAACTATTCAAACCTTCTAATTTAAATCTATGATAAAAAAAACAACAGCAATAAGATAAAGTAAATGAATGTCTTTAAAATAATGCAATTAATTTCGTTTCATAATATTAATAGCTTTAAACAAAACAATATCATTAGGATCACGACTATCAACATGCTCATCGAGAGTACCAACAATATTCAAACTTTCAAGAATAAATAAATGTATTGTAGGATAATAAACTCCGCTAAAAAATTTTGTAACATCATTAAAAACTTTTAAAATCTCTAAAATTTTATCACAAATTTCCCATTGACTAGGAAAAAGTGTGATATGTTGAGAAAAAAAACTACATAATGCATATTTGTATTGCAAAGCTTGACATAAAAGAAAATAAGTTGAATTACAACGTGTTGGAACATCTTGTGAAAATTTTATTGGTTTAATACCATTAAATTTACAAAACTTGGCCCATTCTCTTATAACTTGAGAATACGACCAAATACAATTAAGTGCTTTCTTAATAAGATCAATGAAATGTGATAATTTTTCCAAACCATCTTGAACACATAAATTAAGGAAATGACATGTGGAACGAACATGAAAAAAACGACCTCCTAAATTTGGTTCGCATATTTCTATTAAATCAGTGATTGATGCAGTATTTGCAGATACATTATCAAATCCAATTGTTAATATTTACCTAATAAATCATATTCATCAAAATGATGTGCAGTATATTATTCATCAAAAATTCTAAATGCAATAAGTCGTTTTTGCATTTTCCATGATGCATCAATCCAATGACAAGTCACACCCATGTATGAGTGTGTTCGCCAATGGTCACTCCAAATATCAGAACAAATAGATAGACGCCCTTTAATATCTCTAAATGTTTCATTTAAAATAATTTTACCATCTTTGTATAATTTAAAAATTTGACGTTTTGTTGTATTTCTAGTCATTCTACATGCAGTAGGATTTAAATCATTTTGAACATAATTAGTAAAAGTAAATTTTTCACCAAAACTTAAAGAAAGATGTGCCATACAAGTTAATTTAGCAAATTCTTCTCTATTTTTAGCATCAGAATATTTAAATAAATCTAAAGCACTCGTACCTCTACTAAAAGATGTGTACCTGACCATTTGAGTTTGCGTCGTATCAAGTCCAAGTTCAACCGCATGATGTCTTTTCAGGTGTTTGATCATATTGTCGTATCCACCACTAAATTTGTAAGAAACCCCACAATGGTTGCATATTGCTCTTGAACCTTCATTAGTATCGTCTAAATGAAAATGAATTTTGAAAACATCCGAGGTACGAGACTTAACTTCTCTTTTCTGTGAACCGATACTAGGGACGCTCTCTTCGGTTGACACATTTGACATTGTGTTCTCAGATGAGCTTGTCATTTGTTGTTTAAGAAATTTTAAAGAATTAGAGAATTGAGAATGAGAGAATTATAAGAATTGAGAGAATTGAGAATTGAGAAATTTGTGTGTTGAAATAATGAAAAATGACAAATATTTATACATTTTAAGAATATTTTTGTGATACCTAAAATGCCCCTAAAATTAGCCGTTTTATTACTATTATTAGGGGTAATTTGGGAATTCCCCAATTTTTTTTTATTTTTTTTTGGCCATTGGGGGCAGGGTGTCGTTGGGCTCCTTGTCCCACCTAACCCAACGGCTACTAGTCGTTGGGCCGTTGGGTTGGCCCCCCAACGGCTAGTAGCCGTCGGTTCCGATTAACCGAACCGGTCAAATTCCGCCGATTCCAACCATAACCTTGGCCGGGTCTACACAGATGGATCAATAGAGACCACAGTAAGCGCATTTTTATTAGTTCGTTAATATTTGTACCCATTGATATTGTCACACACACGTCCTTTCCTTTTCTACCCTTTTTCCATTGATTAATTAAATTTAACTTTTTGTTTCCTTTTCTTCTCTTCGGTATTTTTTTGTTTACTTGGGCTCTAATTTTAGACTCCAGTCAATATGCTTTTAATTAGAATTTATTTTCTTATAAATATTGGTAAATTGTAATATAATATGAAATATATAATTGATTAACATGTAAAATATGTTTTTTTAATATATTAAGACTAAATTAGTTGCCAAAAATAGCTAAAGACCATTCATACTTTAGAGTAGCATCACCCAGCAAAATTGACTTCATTGTTAATAATTAATAAGGCAATGAATTATCATGATATGTGTTGAGAGATTTCTGAAGGTACGAGGTATAAGTTTCGGGGATAAATCGAGATAAGTTTATCCGGACACTCTGATTTTCAAAAAAAAAAAAAAAAAAAACTAATAAGCCTCTCATTTTGTTGTTGTGGTAGGTAGGGTATTATTGAGGTCTTAGCTGAAATTAATTACATAAACAAATTTTTTTAAAAAAAACAAAAAACAAAAACAGCAAGAAGGAGAAAGAGGGGGTTGAAAAAAAAATAAAAACACTAACAAAAGAAAATAATAAAGCCCTAAACAGAGAGTTTATGTTTATATATTATATATAAGGACATTGTTGTTACTCATTTTGGTTGCTCTTCCGGAATTTGTTTTCATTCTCATTTCTCATTTTGTAAAAGTTTTTTAAAATACATTGTTATTCTGCTTCTGTTCTCATCTAATTACAGAAGGAGAAAAATAATTAAAAAAAATTAAAAAAAAAAAACAAATGATTTTTCGGATATGAGTCTCTTCTTGGTTTTGATAGATTGAGATTCGTATTGGGTCTCTGCAACAAAGTTGGGTTCTGACTTCTGACATTCTCAGCCTCTGCTTCCATTGTTATGCGTGATACCCGAAGCAAAATCACAACATAATCTTGCTTTTTTGCCAAAGGAAACTCCTCTAAAATCTAAATCCATGGAGATCTAGTGGGTTTTTTTCAAAAACTTCATATGACCATTCGTCACTTTGCCATTGATCTTACATTTGCTTCTCCTCTGTTTTTGCTCTGTTTTTTTCCCGTAACAAAATCATAAAATGGATCACTTAGCTAGACCATCTGTGATACCCATTTCAGTTTTAGAGGGACAAGATGACATAGCAACGCAAGTTTCATTGCTTTGGAGTTGGGTCAAAGTGCCATTGATAGTCCCATTGTTAAGAGTTGCAGTTATGTTCTGTTTGATCATGTCTGTAATGCTATTCATTGAGAGAGTTTACATGAGTCTCGTCATTTTTTTGCTCAATCTCTTTCGCCGCAAACCAGAGGAAAGATACAAATTTGAGCCATTGAAAGAAGATGTTGAGTTGGGTAACTCATCTTATCCCATGGTTCTGGTTCAAATCCCAATGTTCAATGAAAGAGAGGTTTTTTTTTTTTAACTTTCCCTTTTTGTAACTCTTTTTGGTTATTAAATTTATGTCTTATAGTGTATGCCTTTTGGGTTCATGATTTTTCAATAATGCTTCAGGTTTATCAGCTCTCAATAGGAGCTGCATGCGGGCTCTCATGGCCATCTGATAGACTCATCATTCAAGTTCTTGACGATTCAACTGACCTAACCATCAAGGTATTGCAAATTACGTTGTCCCAGATCAAGATATTTTCTTTTAAATGCTAGGCCAATGGCAACCGACGGATATGGTACGGGTATGTTAATATCCATATTCGGTCCATTCAATCAATCAACAATACGAAAATTTTATCTGTATCTAGCCCTAATGTATCAACCTCCGCACCGTCTCTAATAATGATATGAGTGAATGATAATTATTAGCATTGAGGCATTCAAACTTGATTCTACTAATATACGAGCATTCGGATCTTGTTCTCATCCGCGACTAATTAATGGTGCCTACTATCTTGGATCTATATATCATTGGTTAAAAGTTTCAAGTTGATAAATGGATTGCAGGATATGGTGGAGCGAGAGTGTCAAAGATGGGGAAGCAAAGGGATCGATATAAAGTATGAAGTAAGAGATAATAGAAAAGGGTACAAAGCAGGGGCTCTCAAAGAAGGCATGAAACGAGGCTACGTTAAAAGCTGCGATTTTGTTGTCATTTTTGACGCTGATTTTCAACCCGAATCAGATTTTCTCACACGCACCCTCCCTTTTCTCGTTCACAATCCTCAATTGGCTCTCGTTCAAGCTCGCTGGAAATTCGGTAATTACAAAATCTGCCTTAATATAAATCCCCCAATTAGATTCTGTTTTAGTTCACTAGATTCTGTTTTTACCCTAACCTTATACTCAAAGACGCATTTGATACATAATTTATTATTGAAATTTTGATTTTTATTTATTTTAATTAAAAATATTTTTATATCTTGAGTGTGCCTTATGAATATATATTTAATTGTATGTCTAATGTCTACTATTGTTCTTTTTTTTTTATTATTGTTTTATTTTTCTGTTTAGGGGCCACTATGGGGTAGATTTGTGTGGTAAAAAATTAAATTTTTTTTTTTTCTGAAGGTCGCAGTGTAAGAGTGTTCTCTTTGAATTTTTATCTAATTTAACCACCAAAATATTTAGTGGGAGTACTTTATATTAGACCGGCTAAGGTTCCGGTTCGGTTAGGGTTCATACCCTAGCCGAACCGGTTGAAACCGGGTTAAATTTATATTATAATTTTTTTTTAGATAAGAATTTTATTTGTAATTTAATGTAATATGTAATGTAATAAATTTAAATTCATAATTTTAAATTATATTGATTTATCAATCTCAATTTTTATTTTCAATAAAGTAAAAAAAAAAACGGATGGAACCGGAACCGGAACCGAACGGTTCGGTTCCGGTTTCACTTTAGTATGGAACCGGACGGTTCGGTTTCTGTTCGGAACCGAACCGAACCGCCGGCCGGGTCTACTTTATATATGGTTGTTTCTTAAACGAAAACTGCTAAGCTAAATTATAATAAAATAAAAATAAAATTATCATAAAAATAATGTGGTTTTTAGTGATAATTAATAACCAAAAAAAAGGCATAGTTCCGATAATAATTTATTCATGTTTTGTCTTTGTTTAGTCCACTGTTTTTAAATTAGGGGCGTCGGGTCAAGTTTTTTTTGGAAATTCGATCGGGTCAAGTTACACGGGTCAGAAAACTAGAACCCAAAATTCGAGAATGCAAACCTGCTCGGGTCGGGCCACCAATTATATATATATTATTTTGAGACATAAATATTAGCTATTTTTGTCCCGAAACTTGTCATAAATATAAAATTTCAAGACAATAATAAACAACTGAAATAATAGTAAAAATTCTAAAAAATAATAAAAAATTTAGAAAAATTATTAAAAATCTAGAAAAATAATAAAAATATATTATTTACGGGTCGGGTCGGGTTGATCGGATTAGCATGAAAATGTATTATTATTTTTTAAAATCCGAACCGATCGGATTAGGTAGGGTCGACCGAAAAACTGAATACCCCTATTTTAAACTGTCGGTGGGTTAAATTAAGAGCTGATGTGGGTCCTGGGTCATCCCTCCATGGATCCATCATGCTCCATTTGACACGTTGCATTTATTTTATTGATTCTTTTATGTTGTGGAGCCCATTAGCCAATTCAAACCCAATCGGGAGAATGAGAGAGCGCTTTAAAAAAAAGCTGAAAACGTCATCTTCAGGTGTCATTTTATTCCTCTGTTTAATTAGTTGTCTATGTCATATTTGGAAGTATTCGAAAGTGCATATGAAAATGGCAATAATTTGTTTTCTTTCCTTTGTTAACGTGGCATTAACTTTCGGGTTCAAGTTACTAGAATTTTGGAATCCAATTTCAAGCCATTTTCATTTTTTTCTTGTATAATATAATTCTAAAAATTTTAATCAATAATAAAATTGAATATGTGTTTAAACAATAATTTTGAATAGAATACCTATTAAAAAGTGAAAATGGTTTAGTTATAGTAAATCATTAATTAATAATAATCTCGAAGAGAGCGGTTTGATAGTAAAGGACTAGGACTTGATTATTAGATCTTGTGTTCGAGTTTGAATGATATATTTATTTTATTCTTTATAAAAATTTGAGACATTCGAGAATTTTATCTGTTCCGTTTAAAGTCGAGTTAATAAAAAAAAGGTTAATTAATACTGTGTCACCAACAAATGCTATGACACTTTTGGTGAAAAAGCTGCAAAAAGGTATGAAATTTACTCGGTTTGGAAGTGAGAGATTAAGAACAAAACATAAATTGGAAGAACAGGACATAAGGGCATGTTTGGACTTGAATAATTTTACGGGGTACAAATGTCTTTATAGTTTCCTGTTTTTTCATTGATATTCCCCGGCAGCTGCATGTGCATCTTAATGGTGGACCTCGTCATTTTCTATGTCCATTCACTACTTAATCGCCTTTTTATTATTTATTAAGGAAAAAAAAATTAAAGAAAATTTAATGCCAGCTAATGTAGTGACGTGGCAATGGGTTTATTTTGTTTTGCTGTTTTTCGCAGTGAACGCTGATGAGTGTTTGATGACAAGATTGCAAGAAATGTCATTAGATTACCATTTTAAAGTTGAACAAGAAGTTGGTTCTTCCACCTACAACTTCTTCGGCTTCAATGGTACATACTTGTGCAATTTTTATACCTTTATATATATATATATATATATATATAGTCCGTTTCTAAGGTCGGAGTCATTAATCAAACAGATAGTAAGTTAAACACTTAATTATGCACGGGCGAACAGTATTACAATGTTATATTCGATTAAAAGATGTTTCAATTATATTATTAATTTTTGTTTATTTAAAAAGATGATGGTAGCTGAAATAAGAATGTCAATCTATGATTGCACTAGGAAATACATAGTTATAAATGAAGTAATTAAAAATAAATTAGGAATAGCATCGATTGATGAGAA
>SKCR01001803.1:0-133572 GCA_019454045.1 Zanthoxylum bungeanum | reverse complement strand
GAGGATTTGCAGCATGTCAAGCCCTAATAAGGTTCTTCACTTTGCATCATAATTTAAACACTCCCAAAGATGCTCTAAGTTTAACCGTACTTAAGCTGTGATTAAGTTATGTAGGAGGAAGAGGAGGGGAAGATGCTAGGATCTTGGGAGAGAGAAGAGATGGAGGTAAGAGTAGTTCGCGATCCTTTGTCCCCGACCATTGTAGCGTGTCACTCAGGACATAAAGGGCATGATGACTTGACGTCATCCTCACCTTCCATCGACTTATCATCGAGAGTTTGCTCAGGATTCCAAACTCAACGGTGACAACTAAGCACAAGAGTTGCGCTTGTTGCGGGACTTAACCCAACAACTAATCACACAAGCTAACGATAGCCATGCACCACTTGTGCTCAATTCCCCAAGACATCTCTTTCAAGAGGATTCGCGGCATGTCAAGCCCTAATAAAGTTCTTCATTTTGCATCAGAATTTAAACACTCCAAAGATGCTCTAAGTTTAACCAAACTTAAGCTGTGATCAAGTGGTGTAGGAGGAACAGGAGAAGATGCTAGGATCTTCGCATCTTGGGAGAGAGAAGAGGAGGTAAGAGTAGAAGCAGAAGCAGAAGGAAACAGAACAATATATCTCTTCATAAATATAAGATATCAAGTCAATCAAACAAAACTACAGAGGCCGCCTATTTTTAGGCAAGTTACAAGTATATCCTAAACATAATCTTGATGAAGTTAATGGACCAAAAAGAAACAAGTCCCTATTCACACTTGATCGACTTGTATATTTGTCGAACAAAGAGAAGTGAGGCACGGAAACCCACTGTCCCAAGCATAAGGAAGAAGCCATAACAGATGCAAGCCATGTACCCAAAGAAAAACGAGGTCTGCATAAAACCAGACATATCCGATCGTGCATGGTAGTAGTACAAGCAGTAGGCATAGATGAAAACACCAGTAGATGCACCACAAAGAAAAGACCTGTGAAAGATCAAGATCACAGATCAGTCCATAAACATAAAGGAAGAAATTGAAAATGATTCCAAGTTATATTAATTTAGAAAGCCAACTGAGAACATAAAATTGCAAAGTATCAAAAAACTCTCAAAATAGTTCATGACTTCTACAACTACGGGCTATTTCGGACACTGTAAAATTTAACATCGCACATTGCTAGCAATGGGTTCCTTCCTGGACAGGTTTATAAGCCATAGGCTCTCCTAACTTAATAGACCCGTTTTGGGTTGTAAAACCCAATAACAAAACCACGACGGGCGGTAAGCCCAAAGCGGACAATATACTAGGTTGGTGGGCTCGAGCTGTTACATATAAAATTGTGTGATGAAATATATCTCAAATAGACTGCCCAAATTAACCCCCGAACCTCTTGGTTGAAAACAAAATGTCTTAACCACTCGATGTTTATATAAATTCTGACAGACATAACAGCCATAGGTAGTGATCCTCTGTATATAAAGAGAATATAAAAGTGCATACCTAATAAAAATATGAGATAAAAACCAAATGAAGAGTTAATTATAGAACATCCATGCTAGATTAACTTCATACCTAATAGATAGACTCCTGATGATAGCAATTATTCCACATAATTCACATAATGACACCTATGTTAGCAAGTACAAGAATCCAGCACCTCAAGGCACACTAGCTATCTATGCAATAATAATCCCAAAATGTTCTGCAAAAGTTTATCATTCAGGAGAGAAAAATGTAAGCTTTTCACCCACTACTGCTACCTAAGATATTCTAGAACATCTTGGTTCAACAAGCGAGATCTCTAAGGGCAGTACTTTATGTCTTAGAACCCAATGTCACCAACATCAAAGTAGAGACAGCGTTTAGTTATTATTTAGGTCGGGAAGGACTAAGGATAAAAACAGAGATATTTTAGCACATAAAATAATATGATTTTCAACCTTTCTGCCAATAGTCTATTTCTAAGTGACACATGCAATACATGGAGTATTGGAAGCTTAACAAGTAATTGGTATGAACCTAAAATGATCATAGCATAAAATCCTCACAACACAAAAATGTTGTCACTCCCAAACGTAAATCGTTACCTAAAAAAAGATCAAAAGGAAAATGGAACACAAACACACTCAAACAATAAGAGAAATAAATTGCTAATATTCGAACCATCAAATTAAAAAGCTTAAGTGCACCAAAAACATTGAATGACCGAATGGTGTACAAAAAGACAACAAAAGATAGCTGCGTACAACTGCTAAAGTTCCATATTAATTTGCATGAACCTACGGCAATTACAAAGCACCACAGATAGTAAGTTGGCTCTGAATAGGTGAATGAATGAACCGGAATAATATTCAGTAATCTCCTGGTTGAACACTCAAGTGTAACACCAGAAACTAGTAAGAAGCTAGGTCACATAGATAAAAGATGTATCCCAAGGGGCATTCTAGCTAACCCCATATGAATTTGTTCAACACTATTCAGAGGGATGGTAATTTATACAAAACTTTGGTGAAGTAAAAAAAAAATAGATTTAACATTCAATCGATAGTTATCAAACACCAAAGTTTGACAGAAGAGAGCAGCTTTCCAAAAGACATGGAGTGCCTCAAGTTATGAAACCAAAAATGAGAATAAACTTTTAAATGGGATAAAAGAAACCAGAAGAAACAACCAGTTGTTCATCATTCACATTGCGATTTTAAAAGAGAAAAAAAATGAAAAAAATGAACAAATAAAGAGAGAGTTTATATACCTCCACCACCATTCATGATCTTCAGCAGCAAGTTGGAAGTAAGTCAAAGCCACAGTTATGAAAGCAGTAACAATCAGAAGAATAATAAAGACGATAAAGAGGATGCTGTATATCGTGTAAATCCTGTGGCCCCATACACTTGCAAATATGTAGTAAAGCTCAATGTAGATTGCACTAAATGGAAGGAAACCAGCCATTGCCATCTGAGGAATAGCACTCCTATACCAAGGCAGTAGTGGGATCTCTCGAGGGTACTTGGTCGTACGGCAAGGAGCTTGGAACTCTGCCTTGCTGTTTTTTCCAGCAATACCACCCAACACAAGTAATGGTGATGTGATTAATGTCCATATGAGAACCATCACCACAATAGTGCCAAAAGGCAGTGCTGCAGTCGCACTGTAAGCAATGGCAACGGTATTAAGGAAGCAGAATGTCAGGAACAGAGGACCACAGAAAAGGCATCCAGTCAGCAACAGATTCCTCACCTGTCAAACCAACAATTTAACAATAAAACGATTCAAAATATCCAACTTATCAAAGCATCATGCTATAAGGTATAAATTATAATATCTGCAGAAAATATTCATACATGCATACCCAGTTTGTTCCTTCAAGCTGACAGTAGAACGAGGCTGCTGTATATCCTGCGATCCCAGAAGTAAGTGCATATATGACCACCAGTGCTGTAAATAGAGCTCCTCGGTTGTATGGATAAAATACACCCACGAGGGCAAGCATAAAAATAAATACCGTGCTAGAAAAAATGCAAATGAGTTAAAAATCAACGACTGGCATAGAAAAAGAATCAAAACAAACCAAATGAACTTGAACAAACAACAGTCCAAAAAATCCTTACAGCGTAAGCAACTGGGTGCCAGAGCCAAGGGCTGCAGCAAAGATAGATTTGTATTTGGGGAACCGGAACACATCACCATGGATATACTTCCATCCTGTCTCTTCCTGGTCATCAGCAGCTTCCTCATCTTGGGCATACCTATCAACAAATTAAACATACATGGTGAGCATTTAAGTAAGGAAAAGATACATCAGTAGATAAGCAAATGAACATCTGGTCAGAATTTTAAAATATAAAACTTACTTCACAAAATCATTCTTCAGAACTCGCATGAGAATCGTCGCAAGAAAACCAGTCAAAAGTAGAACAGTCACACACGAATTTACAATCGAAAACCAATGAATTTCCAAATGATGTGACAATGAAGAAGACATTGAGTACTTATCCATCCTCTTCTCAAAAGGGATTTCAGTTTCCTTCCATTTTACACTATACATGAACTCCACATCAACCTCCTTATCCTCCGTCAAGTCCACCAAAGAATGAGGATCCATTCGTGCACTGATCTCAATCACACGGTCCTTATTGTAAAGAATATCAAACTGTATATGCTTGTAAAGGAAATACTTGTACTCACTTGGGTGAGTCTTCCCCTCCTTGTCAACTTTACCAATCAAACCCCAGATGGGTAAGTCATCATAGTACATTTGGAAATAGTAGTCTTTTCCTATAGCACTTCGGAACTGAGCAACTTCTTGCTCGGTCAATGTCTTGTGACAAGCAACAGCAGTGTCTTTCTCATCTCTGAAGTTAAGTTTATAAGGAGCACTAACAAGTCGGTCCCCATTCAACACCTCACCAAGTGCTTCCCTTTTCTCTTTTATTATTCCATCTGCCATCAAAATTTAACTTAATTCAACTCCTACATAACGTATTGGAATAATTCTATTGACCTCCGCTAAGATTTTACTAATATACAAAAACTATGCAAAAAGGGTAACAGAAAAAACCTGGGGAGCAGAATGGCAGATCAAAATACCGATAAGTTTCACTGAAATCACATCACATAAAAAACAAAATCAGCATAAAAACAATGATTTGAGCTCTATACAAATGTGAATTCTTAAGGGCATGTTTGGAAGGATTGATAATTTAGTTCAATTTCTGGAAACTCGAATACATGAATGGCATTTGAATCCAAACATGCTCTTAAACAAATAAGGATCTCAGATCCAATTCGAGATCTTAAAGGAAATGATAAGAGTTACCTGGGGTTGTGGAAAGGGCCGACCTTGTTAGCGTATAGAGGGACAACGTCACCGACCTTGTAGCAGTGATCGGAGGAATCAGATCTCACACGACTCAACCAACAGGCGATCAGAACCCCGATAACAAGAATTGTAATGGTGGAATCGCTCATTGTTCGACTAATTTTCCGAGGACGATACGAGAAGTGCAATTTTCCAAGTGACAATTAACGAAACAGAGAGCATAGATGGAGGTGAGGTCATATAATTATATATCTATTAAGACCCCAAGATCTGATTTATTTATTTTTCTATAACTCTCTTTCTTTTTAGTTTTGAGACTTCAGTTCAAAAGTTGAATTCAGTTAAATAATTTATCCGTCCGGGGAATTAAGTTCATTAATGCGACCCGGTTTGATTTGGTTCAATTGAACCGGATGGTTTTTTTTGTTCGGATTGATCTTGACCAACCCATATTTACCCGCCTCTAATTTTATGGGGATACATATAGGGATAAAACAAATCAACGAATCAAATCATAATGTACTAAATTCGAATTTGATTCGTTTATTAAATGAATCCTGAAATTAAGATTCAAATTATATTCGTTTAATAAATGAATATCCGTATTTGATTCATTTATTCGTTTACATAAAATTATACAAATCGAATCGAATTTAGAAATGAATATTCATATTCTTCGTTTACATAAAATTAAACGAATCGAATTTTGTATTCGTTTAATAAACGAATATTCGTATTCGATTCGTTATTCGTTATTCGTTTAATTAAAATTAAATACAAAATATCAGTTGTAGATTGTGAGACCAAATCTCTTGCTATTTTATTTAAAATTCAATTAGTGATTTACCTTATCTCCCTCACACTCCATCACCCCCACTTCTCTATACTTTTCCCCCAAATCCAGCAACCACACACACACATCCTAATAAAACTCAACAACTTCTCTATTTAAAACAACAACTAACCCCAACTCTTCCTTTAGTGTATGCTTGGTGTGAATCAACTAGAGAGGAAACAATATATTAAAGTTAATTCCAGAGACCATTGAACAATTAGAGAGAGAGAGAGAGAGACAGACTCGTAGAGAGAGAAAATGCAAAACCATTAGAGAGAGAAAACGAGGAAGAGAGAGAAAGTGTGGACATGAGAGAGAAAGGGCTCGTTCGTCATCTTTCGGTCACCTTTTCCGGTGAGTGACCACTCCAGGAGAATTCCCTCGCTGAGACGAAGCCAACGTTGTCGGTCCGATCACCAGAATCCTCCGTATGCACTCCCACGCGGCACCCACACGCGCCGCGTCGTTGCTTCACGCGCCCAAGCGTCACCGTGCTTGTAGTACACCTCACGGACCAAAATCTTCCCTCCGTCGAGATACGCGGGTTAGAAATCTCGTTTGCCCAATTCGGACCTTCGGTTGTCGTAAAACGAGCCAAGAACGAGAGTTAACGCCGTTCGATCGTTCGTCGGTAACCACCGAGCATCCGCCATCAAAATTAGACTATATATCATATATCAAGCATGACTAATGTAATGGATGAAGGATCATACCTGCTCTAATACTAATTTTTTTTGGGTTTTTGGCGCGGGCGCAGCGGAAGCTCGCGGTTCAGGTGAAATTGTAATTTTAAAAACTTTTAAAATTACCGAATAGATTATTCAATATCCAATATGAATAATTCATTTATATTTCACCTAAACATATTTACTCGATATCAAATAACGACATAAATAGTTAAGAAACATCGCAAAACTTTTACCAAAATATTTTTTCGCAAAATGACATAAAACGTATTTTTGACCGAACCGACCACCCAATACACATGAGGGCTGCCCAAGTCAGTCCCAACAGTACTAGGGCAATTCATGGGCTGCCCGAACAGTGACCAATTCACTCTTTGGGCAGCCGTCACCCGGTTGGCTCAAAAGTCACCCGATAACGCCGTTTTTTTCACCGTTTTTACTTATTTCAACTCCGAAACAATTTCCGGGAATTATTCCAATACCCAAAACACATCCAATACATTTATATGACATGATTTTTATCACCATAAACCCAGTTTTCTAGATCTGATCCAGAAACCAAAAATATCAATATTTCATGTTTTAATACAATTTTCTTAACATTAATCATATTAATCACAACACAAATCCAAGCCACCACTAATGAAGCGCCCAAGAACAATTCTAGGCATTACAAGAATGGTCATAACACTCTAAAATGGCAACATATCATCAAATGATCAAATTGAACCAATATTACAATAATATCATTCAATTCTACTCCACACATGCACCAAGCCTTCTATTTCATCTTCAAAATCAAAAACACACAAATTCTAAAGAAAAGAAGAAACCCTAGAATCTCTCTAGATGCTCAAGAACAAGAAACTTGCTTTCTAAGCTTAGGGATATAAAGAATTACCTTTAATTTTCCTAATTTCCTTAAGCTATTTCTTGATTTTCTTCACTTTTCCATCTTGAATCATCAAGCAAATTTGGAGAGTATTTGGAAGAGGAGTTTCGGCCATAGCTTCGCTTGGAAGGGAAAAGAAATTTTTTTTACTTTAAAAAATCAAAATGCCGACTTAAGGAGTGTATTTTGGTCAATTTTCCAATTTAATTCAATTAAATAAAATCAAGCTTTATATTAGCAAATCAAATTTGCACACCTTAAGCTTAATTAAGAGATGTCACACGTAACCAATAATAAATAAACATTTTTTCATAACAATTATGAAAAAAATATCATTTAATTATTCAAATATTTAACATTTAAATATCTAAATAATTAATTAATATAATTATTATTATATATGTATTTTTATTTACATTAAATAACAAATACATATATTAATGGCATGTGTCAAAGTCTCATTTGATAATTAATTAATATGTATCAAATCAAATTTTATATCAAATACAAATACACATTAATTATTAATTGACCAAAATCCCCTAAAGCATGTGTTTTCGTTTAACCGTTTAAACGATATGAATTAACTCATTTAATTTGTTGAAGTATTATGAATAATCTGTATTATTCATAAGAGGTTGTCCAAGTGCTCAATGAGTACACTTCATATTGTGAGACTCTCTAAGTTTAGGTTTATCTATCACGAAATCCAGTTTCGTGTCCATAATTCACCCACTCATGAATTATGACGACCACGAATATTCTCGCTAAACTATGCAAGCCGAGGTCATTGCATACGTATAATCCCTCCGTCACGGGCTATCTATATTATACCTAGGATATAAATAAGAACGCCAAATCCTTATGGTATAATATAGTCGACTTTCAAAATTTAGGATCTCTAAATAACTCTCGAAACTCGCTTCCGAAGTTATACCACGACCATGGATTTACTAGATCGCAAACACGTGTAGGAAACCTATGCTCTGTACACAGGACTGACAGATTCTATCTTGATACGCACTGGATATCATGAGCATCAGTCCACACCCAACGAACAGACGGAGGTCTGATCTAAATAGATCGGTGACGTGACTCCCATTAAAGTGTGGAGGATAACTCATATATCCACTGTGGTATCTCAAGTCAAAGGACCACTATGCTCGCTCAACTCGAGAAGATTCCTATTGACGTTGGTGTACCATCTATTAGGAAATCTTCAGTGAGTCGTTCAGTGTTTATCAAATAAACACCTACATGTCTATACGAGTCTCCCGAGACTCATGGTTCATTGGGATAAACCATCGGACCAAGTCATGATATACGACATGTACAAGTATCAGCGGATTTTACTAACCGACCCGTGTTAGTAAATCTTGACCAGGAACTTTATTTGAGGATATACAACTAATAGTGACGCTTCCCAATGTCAATTACAAACTACATTGTAAATCCTAGGGTCTTTGTCTAATATACACGTATCACTAAATCAGATTTAGTTTCAATCTAATCATAATTAGATATCTAATCGTAATTAGATCGAATATGTATATAAAAGATAAGATGTGATACCATTAAATAAGTAATATTATGGAAAAAAAAATTGTTCGTATTTATGAATCGAACATAAATACGATCCGGATTGGCACTCCGAGCACCAACCCTAATAATTTCTCCCACTTGCTCTAGAGCCAATCCACGGTATCATATACACATCTAAATGTGTATCACATACTCATGGCTCTCAAGAGCTCACCTAGCACTCAAAAGGTAGGCAACAACAAGTAAGCCCACTATAAAAAATTGAGTTGTCCAACAAACCCAATCGTTTCCCTTAACCATCATCATTCATGTTTTGTAGAACCCAAGTTCTACATCAATATGACTTAGATGTGATATCAATATTGTGCTATAGCTATTAAGTTGTCTATGTATTTAGAGATCAAATCCAAAATACTATGTAGATAACCACAAACAAAATACTAATATCAAAACTTCTAGTCTATGAGATCATTATGCAACTTCATAAGTCAATACTTCATAAGTTACAACTAATTCTACTAATTCAGTAGAATCAACCGTGACACTCCCACTGTAACTTTTCTGACTTTATATGACATAGACCATCTAACGTCATAATTAGACTCAAAACAAATCTGACCATAATGGTTGCGAATTAAATTCTCCATGAATAAGAAACTCGTTCTTAATATCTCAAAGATAATAAAGAACATGTTTCAAGACACATCCTGTGGTCTACAGGGTATCAAAATAATTCGTAACAATTATGATTAAATTGATATCTTTAATCGCACATAATATAATATTCATAATGCCATCATCCTACAATGCATAAAATTGACTAGACATTCTAATCAATTTCTCTTTCGATAAAGGAACCATACTTTACGAAAGATGAATATTATATATAAAAGACACACTAACTGTCAAACAGTTATACTAACTGTCATACAAATAGTTTTGATGTGTCCTTTGTTAGATCATATCTAATGCACGACTAATGGGAGTATCTCACAAGTCTCTTAGTTTTATATCATATATGAAACTTTATATAAAATATAACAGAGACTACTCCCACTGTTTTCACGGAGAAAAAAAGACTTAGGTAAATCTTTTACCTCATAAACATCTCATTATTACATTAATAATGATAATGTCATTAGGATATATAACACTAGAAAGAAATTTATATGCTCCCACTAACCAAACTATCATATGTGTATTCTCTATGCTTTGATAAAATCAGACAATCTGACTGTTATCAAAATTAGAAAACACTGATTTTCGGAAAGCTTACCTGAGTCTACAGTAGCATCTATAAGCTAGTATATCAAATTGTGATATTAGCAGAATACAAACTCCATGGCCATTCTAGAATGAACTCTTAAAATAAAGAAACCACAATGGATCTCTTATTCGAAGAAACCATTCAGGAATGCCATTTTGCATTCGTTAGCCAAAATACATAGTTTAATATCAACATTAACCAACAGATCTTTAATTGTTCAATTAGTGAGACTAGAGACAAGTTTTCTCAGAATCTATAATAGATTACTGTGTATAATCTTTCTCACTGTCATACTATAAAGGTCAAAACTTTAATAAGCTCACTTTGCTTTTGCTGCGTAAACAATTTGCATATTTTATGAATGATTCATAACAAAAGCTTAATCAAGTTCCAAACTTGATTGTAGTAAGCTATGAACAATATTAGATTTATGGTTTAATGCTAACTTCCAAAATCGATATCAAATTGTTGGTTTCTAGATTAGGTCCCAAGATTCATCAAATCAAGTATGAAAAACGCATGAATACATCAAAGGAGAATGGCGGAAACATACTCACATTGACCGAATCTTGCAACGCGAAGAACAAGCCACTTCTTCCTCCTTGTTGAAGCTCGGCAGTGGCCTCCTTGAACTGCTGTGGTGCTCGGTTTTGGGCTGTGAAACTCCTCCAAGATTCGGCCATTGGAGACTCCATGGAAGCTCCAAGCTTCAAGCTCCAAAATTGATTCCAAGCTCAAGTGTTCGTTTCCCTATCACCTTTGTATAACCCAAGTGTGTGCTAGCACTTCTTCTTCTTCCTTTTGTTCGGTCAAACCAGAAATTGGAGAGAAGAAATCGGCTCCAAGCCGTGAAAGAGAAGAGAAAATGGAGGGAAGAAAGGTTTCCTAGAAACCGTAAGTGAGAGAGAGAAAAAACAAAAAGAAAATGTATTATATATGTATTTATTTTATTTTCTAAAAACAAAACAAATACATAAATCACTTTCATTTATTAAAAGTCAAAAAGTAAAAAGCAATAATTGCTTTTCAACTACCACATCAATCACTCAAATCAAGTGACAAGTTGTCACATCACTCAAAGTGACATTTGATTTGACGCTTGATGTGACTAACGATTTGACGCACGATTTAACTTGCGTGCCGCACTCGAATTCAAAATACGAATGCGCTCGCAAATAATCTCGGGCTCGGGTTCACTAATTCTAAATTAATGAATTTTTCGTTGCGATTACGCCTAGCGAAATCACTATTCACGTCGCTAACGAATTAATTCTAAATTAATTCGTTCGCCCGGATTAAAATCTAATTTTAATTCCGCGTCGAAATCCAATTTCGTATAATATATCAAATATATTATTTTATCGATTAATTCCAAATTAATCGTTCTCTCTCTTTAATTAATATTTTATACCAGATAAAATATCTCCGTAATTAATCCCAGATTAATTCTCTCTCTCTTCTAATTAATCCCAGATTAATTAAAGTGCGAGTCATATATCATCGGTGAATCTTCGGGAAGCGACCCATGAGATCCCCGGATATGTTGGCAGTAAATACGGTCGTCGGACTATCCGAACACGTAAGTACCTCGTACTACGTTTATACCGATTTACAAGACAAGGTTGGCTTCTAGCAAAGCGCCATGCCTACCCAATTCTCCAGAAATATCCTTATAGGAATATGTGATCTATATCAAGCGTAGTATACCGTAGTATTGTGTATGTCGATCCAGTATCAGATGTTCATGTGCTAGGCCTGGGGCTGGAATTGTGTCTGCCCCGTACGAAGTACATATCGGATGTCTGGCAACTAGTCTCTATAATCGGATATACATGACCTAGTCATAATATCCCGATAGCTCGAGCATTTAAGAGAACGAATTCCGTATCCTATGTGACCATCATCTCCATATGACTGGAGTGATACTTCCATCTTAACATCACACCCAACACACTACGATTCTCAATATACCCAGCATTGGCGTACACAGAACCTGTTAAAGCCCTGGACGACCTCAACCAAAGTATATTGATGGTCTCAGGTTAAGACCAAATACACCTACCCTGATTGCAGACTCCCATAGACACATAGTCATACTACCAATTGGATTCCGCAGGGGTCTATCCAGAGCGAAGCTATTTCCCGTACCATCGGTAAAACATAACCTCCTATTACACTTGCATGAGTATCCTATACCCAAATATATGAGAACTATGTCGTTGTGCCCTCACAACGTGCACAAGTGTAATACTAGTCTTTTACATATTTATCGATGTCCAATCTTGATAATACTCTGACTATGGATATTTAATGATTTATCTTTCGTGGACTGATACTGTCTCATATCATTCTCCGTCCAGGAACAAATCACAGGGACCTCCTATCATTTATACATCTAGGTGATCTAATCACAAATGATAAGAGTGCAATCTCCTTTGTAACATAGTTAATTTGTACAACAACACCGTGATCTGTACAAATAGTGACGCTATGGGTCATAATTTTCCAACAATCTCCCACTTGGCCTATAGCCAGTCACTCGAGTGCTTGACACCCGAACTATGTACGGTTGTCTCAAACTGCTAAGAAAAGGCTTTTCGTCAGTGGATTTGTATGAATATCATCTGATGCGATTTATTCGATCATCACATCGCCGCGATGTATGATCCTAACGAATCAGATGAATATCAAAATAAGTATCTAGATCGTCGATGAGACCATTAATTCTTTAGCATGTGCTGACGCCTAGCTCATCTACTAACAGAACTATATCTATTCTAATTAGATTTATTATCGACCCAAATGGCTTCTATTGCTACCTCAGCTGCAGCAATAACCCGCATTTATTGTTTATTCGGTAATAGTATCTTGCTTTGAAGATTTCCAGCTCACTGTTCCGTTATATTATTGTATAGTACCTATGTTACGACTTATAGTCATTATCATGAAAGCCAAGCTTTCACCGATTATATTATGGGAATATCATTTCCAAGAATTATTTCGTTTTGAATTAAATCATAAACTATTATGATTACATCAAAACGACAATTCCAAGAACCTAATGCTTGCTTCAATACAAACATGGATCGAATAGTATTACTCTGATTTTCATCGAGTTTTACTATCCACTTACCACTGCATATCGATATTCCTCTTAGGAAAACCGCATGGTGAACAACAATCTAATTGTTCTCTTGTGAGGAGTATAAGTACAATACTTATGGTATCCCTAGGATAACCTACATTTGGCACTTATCCAATTTGGGTTTTAGTTTGGTATCATCCAAACGTATGCCTAGCATCCCAAATCATCAGGAGTGAGAAACCTGGTTTCTTTCCCGTTCATATCTAATATGATATCTGTCAAACAGATATTTATGGAACCTTATTCAAAATAAGTTCTGCAATGTTTAGCGTATCCGTTGAAGGAAATGGTAGCTCAGAGCGACTCGTGATTAACCTTATCATTTCTAACAAAATTTGGTTAATCCTGTACGGACACACCGTCAAACTGACGTGTTCCGGGAGGAGTCCTATTTGAAAGAATACTATACTCTTTCAAGTATATGAGAAACTTATTGCTTGAGTATTTTCATCATGGTCAAACCGTGATGGTTTAATACTTTAGCCGATCTGTTTGTCTATTTCGTGTCGAAACTGTGAACGTTTCTGATTTGTGTTTCAAAAGAAACACGTAACCATACGTGATGCCACATCCGTAAAGGTCACGAAATATTCATATCCACTTCTAGCCTAGCTATACATGGGCCCACTTACGTCACTATGAACGAGGGCTAACAGATAGGTGGCACTGGCACTTTTACCAAGTAAAGGTGTTTTAGGCACTTTGCCCAATAAACTAGATTCGTAGACACTATTTGAATAGAATCAAATTAGTCCTAGTACCCACTCTTTGAAAGTGTGGATATACGAGTCTTGTTTAAATGTGTCTCTAACAACAATGCCACATACAAGTTTCAACCTGATCAAATCAGTTGAGCTATTTATTTGTCATATTATATATGTGTGAGATTTATTTATATTCTAAATATAAATTCTGTTGTTCACATCTAATGTGTTTATCTCAATATCATCTTTATATAATAAAACACTTTAGTGTTCTAGAATATAAAGGTTCACCCGCAGCGGGTTAAACACTGATATAGAGATAATGTATCTAGTCAAACTAGTTACATTATAACAGTTTCCTAATTTAAGTACTAACCCGAAGGTAGTTCCTAAATTCAGGTATCTACGGTTAAAACAACGACTTTCATCCCATTACCAATTCATAGATAAATCTCAATTGATGTCAGTATCTTGTTCAAAACAGATTCTGAACATCAATATATATTTATATATATTATGTATCACACTAAGTATCTAAAATCTAATTTTAATACTAGCTGTGAACATAATTATGACAATCATATTTGAAGTTAGAGCCTTGCTCATCTTCAATTCCTTCTTGGGATATGTCATTTATCTTCCCAGAAGATTATAATGATTTTGCCTTTGCCATTTTCAACATTCCAGTAGCCTTTGGCCAAGCCTCGGGTTTCTAGAATATCGAAGTAAGGTGCGCCTTACGCTACTTGCCTAATTGCAAAGTTTGACTTTGTCTCCTTGAGAATAATCATTAATTCTCCAAGAATTATTTATTGCAATTTAGTATTTCAAAGATCTAATCTAGATCCATGAAAATCCTTCAATTTCATTATCATACTTTAAGGATCTAATCCTTAGTTCTGATTCAGAAATTAAGGAGTCTACTTGACAAGTATAATGGATTAAGCACTAAAGTTATCATTACATGAATATTCCAAATATCATGTTCCACTTATTTGCTTAACTCCAGGCCTAGGCATAATATATTATTTTATCAAATAAAATAACTTATTATTTTCCAGGACCATCCTGAAATAATTCCCAATTTGAAAATTAAAGTCGTTTAAATACATTTTCACCTAGGATTATGTTTTAAACACTAATCTTTCAATTTTATCTTGATTCTAATAGTCCAACTATTCAATCAACGATTTGTGGTACTATGTATTATATTGATTATTATAGTCCAACTATACAATCAAATATAATTTAAATTAATTAACCTCAATTACATTGATTACTATAATCTAATTATAAAATCAACTGTAAATTGAAATTAATTAATTCAAATATATTGATTACTATAATCCAATTATATAATCAACTATAATACAGTCCAACTGTTTATTAAAACAACAATTTAAATATTAGTCCAACTAACATTTAATTTAACGACGAAATCATTTGTGATTGAGCGCGTATGGCGAGTAATTGAACGAGTATTGCAAATTCAATTCTTGCCTCCCACTATTTTTCGGCGAGCCTCTAACCCTCTGTCGAGTACTCGGGAAACCGTGTTTCCTAGTGGTCTAGGATCCCGTTAAATATCACACAATCTTGACTTTGGCCAACAAATTGTATGATAATTAACTAGGTAGATCTCTAAGATCAATTGGATCCAATCCAATTCCTAGATCCGGTATGGGGACATCCAAGTCCGAAACATATATCTTATGTATACCAATACATCCAATGTATTACATAACCTTTTTCCTCTGAATCAACTAAGCCTTGGCTTTGGCACAACAAACTTAGTGATCCCAGTCAAGCGTGACCCATTGACCATGGAAAGCTTCGTAATCAATGTCGATGGACAAGAAGTGGTCTTGACTTTGGCCAACAAACCACAACTTGGACAAGACACTGATATGGAACAACGCCTTCGTGATTCAAACACATCTTCGACAAACAAAGGCCTTGACTTTGGCCAACAAACCAATTCCGTCTTGGATCTTGAGTAAGAATCACTCAATGGAAGGAAAAACGCTTAATATTTGTGAGGGTTTTTCACGTGCAAATTGGCAACCAATTTATTATCTTTGTTAAGGTCTCATCATCATACACCCTTAAACATGCATTCTAAACACATAATAAAGCGCATATGAATAAAATAATAATGATATGCGGATGGATACTTTACATTGATCCTAGATCAAATCTCTCTTTCTCTCTCCCGCTAGCACATGTATTTACTTCTACCCGTTGAACTACACTTCTAAAGAAACCTCATTTACATTGAGGGGAATAGGTGAGAAGAAAATACAAAGAGTATAGAGGTGAAAAGGCTGGACACGCAGGTCCAATTAATAAATCAAATTTATTACAACAATTTCTAAAATTGCCCCACCCATCTAATATCCATCCGATATACATTATTCATGCATCGCAAACATGTATTCACACAAGAATGTTATCAATCAATCTAATCCAATTAATTAATCTGATAATTAGTGATCATCCAATGTTCAAACAACGATTTGATTTTTGCTCGAGTCAAACTCGTTTTGCGAATAAGTAATCAAAGTACAAATTCTTGAATTAAATTAAACTACATAATTAAATCCAATTCAATTTGTATTTAATTCTAATTCACTATTTAATTCCAAATTAAATATTACACTTTATTAATAAACCTTTTACGATTTAAATTCCAAATTCAATCGTAACGGGTCTCAAAGCCCGATTAACGTCCAACGTTTATTTGATTAAAGTCCAATGGGCTTTTAATTAATTTCTTTAAGGCGTGGACTTTTGGTCAACTCGGGTCAAACCGATAACCAAAGTCCAATCCGGGAATTACCCCATAAGCCCAGAAATCAATTTTGGCCCATTAGGCCCAATTAAATAATTAAGGTCCATTAAGTCATAATTGGACTTTATGGATGCGGTTTTAGGCCCAATTGGATCCAACCAAATTAGCCTAAACCTAACTTGGTACAACCAAGCCCAAAAGCCCAATTACAACCTATAAGGCCCAAATCCAATTTCAAGCCCAATTAATTAACTTATAACATTCCAAATTCCACAATTAATTAACCTATGTGTAAGTGTAGAGAAATGAGAAGTGATTCAAATTCAAGTGCGATGGCAGCGATTCAAATTTGAAGAAATGAGAAGTGAGGAGAAATGTGTATGTGGCTACGACTCGATGAGAACTGAGAAGTGATTCAAATTGAATTTGACAAATTCCTAAGAAATGAGAAGTGATTCAAATTCGAGTGAGTGAGTGAGAAGAGTGTATGTGCGATGGCAGCGATGCGAATGGATTTTTGGGTTGTTGCTTCTTCAGTTTTATCCTTTCAAAAAACGGTGTCGTTTTGCGAAAATCGGGTATCAATCCGGTTCTATATTCGGGTATCAAATCCGGTTCTACATTCGGGTATCAATACATGTATCGAATCCGGTTCTATGGTCCGGTTTCGGTTCCGGTTATTCTGGAACAGGAACCGGACCGGGTAAAAATCGGTTCCATCTATTTGGAACCGGAACCGGACCGGTTACAACCGGTTCCGGTTTCAAACCCGGATTTTCGGTTCGGTTCCAATCGGTTCCGGGTAGACCCCGAACCGGTGCTCACCCCTAAATTCCCCAACCCTATTGTAGTTGCATTTGATCTCAAGGTTCTTGTACCTCCCAAAGAGACCTAATTAGTGTAACCAACTAATATTCTCAATATTGTATCATATCTTAGAAAGTACTAGAGGATGAGTCTTAGTGTAACGGTAAAGTTGCTTCATTGTGATCTAGAGGTCACAAGTTCAAGTCAGTCACAGAAATAACCTTTTTGCAAAAAAAATAAGGATAAGGCTATGTACATATTGAATCCTCTACGCTTGGTCTTCCTTATCTTAGAAAGCACTAGAGTTTATTAAGAAATATCACTAGCCCACTCATTTGATAGTGAACATTGGGATTTCTTGTTATATATAGGTTACAGGTTAGGGCAGCATGAGGTGATCTCATACTTGATAACATGTGGTATAAATTAAGAAAGTAGGCATGTCTTACATAATGGTCATAACACTATCATTCCGTCGTGTTTAAATTGATGACAGTTGTAGAATAAGAGCTATCTCCAGGTGTCTTCCTATTAGCTATGAAGTGAATCTAGAATGAGGATTTAAAGTTAATCTTTACTCTTTACTTTGTTGCTATATGACGTTTTTATTACACCTTTTACTGCTTTGGGGTTATAAAGTTGTCTTCGCATTTCCAATACATGGAAAACATATTATTGTGTATGTTGTTTTTCTTTTCAATTTTTATATTTTTTTAAAAAAATAATAATAATAATCAAACTTGGAATAAGGTTTTAATTGATACCTGATTGTTCTTTAAGTGATATGTGGTCTTAATTATTGACACATGTATTTCCTTTGCGGTGGATCTACAGGTGTTTTAATCTATGCCTACTGCTTGTACTATTATTATGCACGATCAGACATGTCCGGTTTTATGCAGACCTCATTCTTCTTTGGTTACATGGCTTGCATCTGCTTTGGCTTCTTCCTTGGGACTGTTGGTTTCCGCGCCTCACTGCTCTTTGTTCGACACATATACAGGTCGATCAAGTGTGAGTAGTGGCTTGGCTCTTTTCGGTCCATTGACTTTATGGAGAACGATGATGAAGATCCTAACAGAGATCTACCAATGGATGTTGGATGTAGTTGCAGGGGTAGGAATTATCTTGTTGCTATTTCATTATAGTATTCTTGTTCATGTTTTTATTCGGAGACATTTTTTTCGGGTGTTATTTACGGCTGACTATACTTGTCACTTGTCCATAAATTGCACATTATATTTTTGTTTTTATATTTGTGGTGAAATATATTGCTCTCGCCGTCCTAAAGTAAAAGGCACATGAGTGTCTCAAAGTTTGAACAAGAGGCCAACTTTTCCTATAGCGGAAAATTAGGTTCATGCGACACTTACTGAGGTTCACACTTTGTAAGTCAGTTCTCTCATAGTATTCGGACTCAAATTTCATTTTTCAGATTTCTACATACTCATATAGCGGCAAGTTATAGAAGTTAATAAGCATTCTCATAGCATACGCAAGCAGGCCCGCACTGATCTGAGAAATGAATAGTATATTCAGATATAAAAATATGACATTTTGTTAATATCGTGATCATTACATTATATCATTATACAAGCAACATATAAGGACGAGAGGGTTCACGGTTAATGCCTTTAGATCATCGAAATCCCCTTGGCCACCTAAGGCTCACTTAAGCTTTCCCCATAAATAGCTTTTAAAGACATTGCACATGTTTCATCAGTATACACATCTATCGCATGAGTGGCCATACTCCCTCTAAAATCTAAATTACAAAGAGTTTCTGGGAACTCTTTCAGCGAGTCAATAAGCCATAATATAAGTGACTATGTGATAAAATTGCGTCCCCGGACAAGCTCATCTTGATGGCTTTCTACAATACCCTACTTTACGGCAAAATGCACGGTCAAGGCCAAAAATGGGCACACTTCATGAATTTACTAGCAAACTTCAGAATCAGACTTCACGGCAGAATTTCCCCAGTACATGTGATCATGAACTTCACTTGTGACCTGGGCCCAACTCGATCAGGCACTTTGGAACATAAGCTCCTTCACAATGTTGCAAAACTAGGCTAGCGGCTAGCGGTAAATAAGCATACTTCTAAATCTCCCGACAAACTTTAGAATGGGACATCACAGATGAAATCTCCCCAATACATGTGGGAATGAGAGTTACTTATGACCTCAGACGAGCTTGATCTGGTGTCTCGAAACACGAGATCCTCTACAAAGCGACAGAACGTACTAGCGGGCATCGACAAATGTGGCTTGGCCGCAAATGCATAAAAATAACCTGTGGCACCTCGCCAATCTTGTGAAAATACATGTAGTCGTAAAAAATTGATGTGAATATTGCTAGCTTGATATTGGGACTGTGACATTCTCCCCCACTTCATTTATTGGCATCCTCGACAATGGTGTAGCTTGGGAGATTGTTCAAACTGCATATTCTCTCCATTTCTGATTCATCTGGTGGTCTTCAATCTTCAATCCTCTGCTTGCTCTATTCCAGGTCTTCAATTCTTGTTTAATTTCTCCATTTTCAAAGTCCTCATCGCTGAAGCTACTGTTTCTCTCGTCTTGCAGATGGTTAATGCTATCGTGTGCCTTCCTCGTTAAAACCTTGCTGGTAAAACCCAATTGGGACAAAATTCGGACGAAGAAAAAAGAGTACAGCCTACGATGACCAATATAATAAAAGCTTTATTTGGTATGATAGCATCTCCGCACATGTTTAGATCACCAATCCTACACACTAATCAGGCTGCTTATGAGACTCATCACATCGAAAATTCATTGATGAAGTCGAGCTTCCTTGAAAAGTTGGCGTTGAAGTTGATAAGTGTGAATTATACACACCCATTCTCGCATCTTCAGCTTATTATTTGTTAGATTCCATATAATTTAATGTATTTTGGAGTTATTTGGTGTTTTGTTAATAGGAAGCATTAAAAGTGTGGACTCTGAACTATTATACGGGTTTTGAGAGCTTATGGATGCGACTGAAGCACGCGAGGAAAACAGAAACGAAAGGAGCCAAGTCATCAAAAAACTTGTATAATTCGTTGATGAAGTCGAGCTTCCTTGAAAAGTTGGTGTTGAAGTCGACTTGAAACTCAATAGCGGGCTCCTTATAATTCTTCATTAGTTTCAACCGTCTCGGTCTTTTTGGCTTCTTCGCAACTTAGGTCACTTTGAATTTTCCGTAACTATTTTCCATGAGACTTTAGTATACTGTCACCCAACCAGCTCGCTTACTCCATCTATCACAAATCTCTTTATAATCCTACAAAAAAACACAAGAAGAAGGCATTGCGATAACATTCATACGCCAATGAATGAGATTACATATCCACGTCAATAACATTATATAAAGTTTTGTAGTGATTTGGGCACACGATATTGAAATAGAGCAACATCATACACGCTCTAGCATATGATGTTGGTTTCTATTAAGGTCCCAAGATCAATAATAAGCATGAAATATGTGCGAATACAAATCGAAGAAGTTGCGGAATACTCACATCGAGCGGTTGAGCGACTTGACAACGAACAAAAAAAAAATTTCTGCCTTGGACTGCATTCGACAGTGAGTTGAATGTCCTCACTTTTTTCGGCCTTCAATCAACAATAAACCAAGCTCCAAGCTTCGTCATTTGATTCCCGCTCATGGGTGGACTTCCCTATCACCTTCGCATGTCTCGTAAGTGTGCTAGCACTTGTGATTTTGCCACAAAACCCACTCTTGCTTCCCTTCACTGCTCGGTTTTTGGAGCAAAAAACCAGAAGAAGAAAAAGCAGTGAACTGCCAGAGAGAGAGAGGAGAATATGGAGAGAGAGAGATGATAAATTGTGTTGTTTGAGTTGTTAAAAGAAAAATGTTCTAATACACAAAAATTAAATTCAAAACTCAATTTCCAAAAGTCAAATATCAATTAAAAATTGATAAATGTCTTTCAAGCTTTCAAAAGCTTTTTCCAACAACTCACATCAAGTCATATCACTCAATCAAGTGACAACTTGTCACATCACTCAAAGTGACATTTGATTTGACGCTTGATGTGACTAATGATTTGACGCTTGATTTGACTTGCGTGGCGCACTCAAATTCGAAATGCGAATGCGCTCGCAAAAAATCCCGGGCTCGGGTTCGCTAATTCCAAATTAACAAATTTTCCGTTGCGTCGTAATTAAGTGATTACGCCTAGCGAGTTCACTATTCACGTCGTTAACGAATTAATTCTAAATTAATTCGTTCACCCGAATTAAAATCTAAATTTAATTCAGCGTCGAAATCTAATTTCGTTTAATATATAAAATATTTTAATTTATCGATTAATTCCAAATTAATCATTATCTCTCTTTTAATGATATTTTATCCCAGATAAAATATCTCCGTAATTAATCCCAGATTAATTTAGAGTGCGAGTCATACGTCATCGGTGAATCTTTGGGAAGCGACCCATGAGATCCCCAGATATGTTGGCAGTAAATTCGGTCGTTGGGCTATCCGAACACGTAAGTACCTCGTACTACGTTTTACCGATTTACAAGACAAGGTTGGCCTCTAGCAAAGCGCCATGCCTACCCAATTCTCCGGAAATATCCTTACAGGAATAAAGGATTTATATCAGGCGTAGTATACGTAGTATTGCGTATTTCTGTCCATTATCGGATGATCACGTGTTAGGCCTGGGGCTGGAATTGTGTCTGCCCCGTACGAAGCATATGTCGGATGTCTGGTAATTAGTCTCTATAATCGGATAAACATGACCTTGTCATTTTATCCCGATAGCTGCAGCATTTAAGAGAACCAGTCCCGTATCCTACGTGACCATCATCTCCATATGACTGGAGTGATACTTCCGTCTTGACATCACACCCAACACACTACGATTCTCAATATACTCAGCATTGACGTACACAGAACCTGTTAAAGCCCTGGACGACCACAACCAAAGTATATTGATTGTCGCAAGTATTAGCGGTGCAAGTCTCAAGTTAATACCAAATACACCTACCCTTATTTCGGACTTCCATAGACACATAGTCATACTACCAATGGAATTCCGAGGGGTCTATCCAGAGCGAAGTTGTTTCCCGTACCATCGGTAAAACACAAGCTCCTATTACACTTGCATGAGTATCCTATACCCAAATATATAAGAACTATGCCGTTGTGCCCTCACAACGCGCACAAGTATAATACTAGTCTTTTACGTATTTATCGATGTCCAATCTCGATAATACTCTGACTAGGGATATTTAATGATTTATCCTACATAGACTGAAACGGTCTCATATCATTCTCCGTCCAGGAACAAATCACAAGGACCTCTAATCATTTATATATCTAGGTGATCTAATCACAAATGATAAGAGTGCAATCTCCTTTGTCACATAGTTAATTTGTACAACAACACAATGATATGTACAAATATAGTGACACTGTAGGTCATAATTGTCCAACAATCTCCCACTTGGCCTATAGCCAATCACTCGAGTGTCTTACACCCGAACTATGTAATGGTTGGCTCAAACTGCTGAGAAATACTTTCGTCAGCGGATTTGCATGATTATCATCTGATGCGATTTATACGATCATCATATCGCCACGATGTATGATCCGAACGAATCAGATGAATAGTCGAAGTATGTATCTAGATCGTTGATGAGACAATTAATTATTTAGCCTGTGCTGACGCCTAGCTCAGCTGCTAACAGAACTATATCTAATCTAATTAGATTTTTTATCGACCCATAAGGCTTGTATTATCGTCTTAGCTGCAGCAATAACCCGTATTTGTTGTTTATTCGGTAACAGTATCTTGCTTGGAAGATTTCCAGCTCACTGTACCGTTATTAAAACTGTATAGTACCATTTGCGACTTATAGTCATTTTATCGGTTTAGGAAACTTGCAGTAGTGATCCCAGTCACTTCAAGTTCTCATTCTCCACAGATTAAGACAGCATCCTTAGATCTCTAAGATACTAACGGATGTTCTCAATATCAATCCAGTGACTATCACTTGGATTGGCCTGTTTGTGAATCCATATGCTCAAAGTGTGAGACACCAGGTCGCGTACATTTTTCAATATACGGTTTCTCAGAGAGTTTTCTTGAAAGCTAAGCTTTCACCGATTGTTATTATGGGAATATCATTTCCATAAATGACATATTATCATTATTTATATAGGACAACCACTGTCAGTGCGCTCCCACTAACCCTCTTATATACACAAGAATCATTTCATTTTGAATTAAATCATAAACCATTATGATTACATCAAAACGATAATTCCAAGAACCTATGCTTGCTTCAATCCAAACATGGATCGAATAACCCACAAACCTTGTTTGCTAGTTTTGGTATGACAAAACTGACAGAATGTTGTAAACATCCTCCAAATGGTTTCCTTTTCAGGAAAGCGATTTTCCCGTTAAGCTGACATATTTCATAAATGAAATATGCAGCATTAGCAAGCATTATCCAAATGGATTTAACGTGGCAACAGGTAAAAGGTTGAATCGTAATCAACACAATGTTGATAACGATACCTTTCCGCTAAAAGCCTAGCTTTATACGTTGGTATGTTGCCATCCATGTATGGCTTCCTTGAAGACTTAAACAGTTCCAATAGGCATAATGCCTTGCGGTACATCAACTAGTGTCCAAACATAGTTGATATACATGGTTCCATTTCGGATTCATGACACTTTGTCATAATAGGGAGTCGATACCTTGTATCACTTCCTCATACGTAGTCAGTTGGTATACCTCAATAAGATAGACATCTTTATGAGGTGAGATCAGAAACCCATACCCCAAGTTGTTTTCTGATTCTCTCTGACTTACGCGGTTCTTGTGTATTCGAAGATTAATGGCAATAGTTTCATCCTTGATGAACTATTTATGTTCAATTAGGAATCGATGCCTGGAATAGTATTACTCCGATTTTCATTGAGTTTTACTCTTCTCCCACTTACCACTGCATATCGGTATTCCTCTTAGGAAAACCACATGGTGAGCAACAATTACATTGTTCTCTCGTGAGTTGTATAAGTACAATACTTTGGTATCCCTAGGATTACCGACAATTGGCACTTATCCAATTTGGGTTCTAGTTTGGTATCATCCAAACATATGCCTAGCATTCCCAAATTTTCAGGAATGAGAAACCCGGTTTCTTTCCCGTTCATATCTAATATGATATCTGTCAAACAGATTTTTATGGAACCTTATTCAAAATAAGTTCTGCACTGTTTAAAGCTTATCCGTTGAAGGAAATGGTAGCTCAGAGTGACTCATGATTAACCTTAATCATGTCTAACATAATTCGGTTACTCAGTTCGGACACATCGTCAAACTGACATGTTCTGGGAAGAGTCCTCATTGAAAGAATACTATATTCTTTCAAGTATATAAGAAACTTATTGCTTAAGTATTTTCCATTACGGTCTTACCGTGACGGTTTAATACTTTAGCCGATCTGTTTGTCTATTTCGTGTCGAAAACTGTAGAAGTTTCTGATTTGTGTTCTTCAAAAGAAACACATAACCATAACGCGATGCCACATCTGTAAGGTCACGAAATATTCATATCCATCTCTAGCCTAGCTAGACATGGGCCCACTTGCTTCACTATGAACTAGGGCTAACAGATCAGTGGCATTTACACTTTTACCAAGTAAATAGTGTTTTAAGCACTTTGCCCAATAAACTAGATTCATAGACTTTATTTGAATGGAATCAAAATAGTCATAGTACCCACTCTTCGAAAGTGTGGATATACGATTCTTGTTTAGTTTGTGTCCCAGACAACAATGCCATAATTTAGTTTCATCTGATCAAATCAGTTTGAGCTATTGTTTGTCATGTTATACGTTTGAGATTTTATTTATATTCAAAATATAAATTCTGTTATTCACATCTAATGTGTTTATCTCAATATCATCTTTATACAATAAAACACATTAGTGTTCTAGAATATAAAGGTTCACCTGCAGTGGGTCAAACACTGATATAAAGAGAATGTATCTAGTCAAACTAGTTACATTATAACAGTTTCCAAATTTAGGTACACACCCGAAGGGTAGTTCCTAAACTTAGGTAGCTATAGTTAAAACAATGACTTTCGTCCCGTTTTCAAATCGCAGATTAATCTTGATTGAAGTCAGTATCCTGTTCAAAACAGATTCTGAACATCAATATATATTTATGTACCACACTAAGTATTTAAAATCCAATTTCAATACTAGTAATGAACATAATTATGACAAACATATTTGAAGTCAGAGCCTTGCTCATTCTTCAATTCCTTCATGTCTGCTTTGTCCAAACGGCAGTCACGCTTCCGCGATCCCGTTTGCCACAATTAGGCAGACATTTTAGAATATGTCCTTCATCTTCCCAGAAGACTATAATGATTTTGCCTTTGCCAGTTTCAACACTCCAGAAGTCTTTGGCCAAGCCTAGGACTTCTAGAATATCGAAGTAAGGTGCGCCTTGCGCTACTTGCCTAATTGCAAACTTTGACTTTGTCTCCTTGATAATAGTCATTAACTCTCCAAGAGTTATGTATTGCAATTTAGTACTTCTAAAACCTAAAAATAGATTTATGAAGATCCTTCAATTTCAGTATCATACTTTAAGGATCTAATCCTTAGTTCTGATTCAAAAATTAAGGAGTCTACTGCGACAAGCTTAATGGATTAAGCACTTAAGTTATCATCACATTAATCTTCCAAAGATTATGCTCTACTATTTTCTTAACTCCGGGCTTAGGCCTAATATGTTATTTTATCAAATAAAGTAACTTATTATTTTTTCAAGACCATCCTGAAATTTATTCCCTATTTGAAAATTAAACCATTTAAATACATTTTCCCTAAGATTATGTTTTAAATGTCAATCTTTCAATTATATCTTGATTCTAATAGTCCAACTATTTAATCAACGATTTCGGTACTATTTATTATAATGATTACAATAGTCCAACTATTTAATCAACTATAATTTAATAGATTAATATCAATTATATTGATTACTATAATCCAATTATAAAATCAACTAAAATGAATAGTTTGAATATAGTCCAACTATTTATTAAAACAACATTTAAATATTAGTCCAACTAACATTGTAATTTATTTGACGAATGATATTTGTTTTGAGCGCGTATGGCAAGTAATTAAACGAATATTGCAAATTCAATTCTTGCCTCCCACTATTTTTCGGCGAGCCTCTACCCTCTGTCGAGTACTCGGGAAACCGTGTTTCCTAGTAGGCTAGGATCCCGTTAAATATCACACAATCTTGACTTTGGCCAACAAATTGTATGATAATTAACTAGGTAGATCTCTAAGATCGATTGAATCCAATCCAATTCCTAGATCCGGTAGGGGGACATCCAAGTCCGAAACATATATCTTATATATGCCAATACATCCAATGTATTACCTAACCTTTTTCCTCTGAATCAACTAAGCCTTGGCTTTGGCACAACAAGCTTAGTGATCCGAGTCAAGCGCGACCCATTGACCATGGAAAGCTTCGTAATCAATGTCGATAGACAAGAAGTGGTCTTGACTTTGGCCAAAAAACCACAACTTGGACAAGACACCAATATGTAACAAAGCCTTCGTGATTCAAACACATCCTCGACGGACAAAGGCCTTGACTTTGGCCAACAAGCCAATGCCAGTCTCGGATCTTGAGTGAGAATCACTCAATGGAAGGAAAGACGCTTAATATTGTTTGAGGGTTTTTCGAGTGCAAATTGGCAACCAATTTATTATCTTTGTTAAGGTCTCATCATCATTCACCCTTAAACATGCATTCTAAACACATAATAAATCGCATATGAATAAATAATAATGATATGCGAATGGATACTTTACACATTGATCCTAGATCAAATCTCTCCCTTTCTCTCTCCCGCTAGCACATGTATTACTTCTACCCGTTACACTACACTTCTAAAGAACCTCATTTACATTGAGGGGACTAGGTGAGAAGAGAATACAAAGAAATGAGAGGTAATAAGGCTGGACACGCAGGTTCAATTAATAAATCAAATTTATTACAACATTATCCATGCATCATAACCATGTATTCACACAAGCATGTTATCAATTAATCTAATCAAATTAATTAATCTGATAATTAGTGACCATCCAATGTTTAAACAACGATTTGATTTTGCTCGAGTCAAACTCGTTTTGTGAATAAGTACTCAAAGTACGAATTCTCGAATTAAATTAAACTACATCATAAATCCAATTTAATATGCATTCAATTCTAATTCGCTATTTAATTCCAAATTAAATACTACACTTTAATAACGAACATTTTACGACTTAAATTCCAAATTTAATCGTTATGGGTCTCAAAGCCCGATTAACGTCCAACGTCAATTTAATTAAAGTCCAATGGGCTTTTAATTAATTTCTTGAGGCGTGGAGTTTTGGTCAACTCGGATCAAACCGATAACCAAAGTCCAATCCGGGAGTTACCCCATAAGCCCATAAATCAATTTTGGCCCATTAGGCCCAATTAAACTTTAAAGGTCCATTAAGTCGCATTTGGGCTTTATGGATGCGGTTTTGGGCCCAATTGGATCCAATCAATTTTGCCTAAACCCAACTTTGTACAACAAAGCCTAATAAGCCCATTAACAACTTTAAAAGCCCAAATCAAATTTTAAGGCCCAATTATAATTAAATCACAAAAACCCAATTTCACAATTTAATTACATAAAGTGCATTACACAATTAATTACCCAATTAACATTTCTAAAACATCAATTAACATAACTAATCATGCTCATTAACATTAAATCATGTCCAACACAATTTAATCAAAAATCAAACCCATTTCAATGCTCAACATGTCTCGGCAATTAGGGTTTTTGTCCAATTCAAAAATTCAATCCAATTAATTTTCAAATCAACAATCCCAACATGATTCTAATTCATCCAATGAATCAAAAAATCAAAATTCACCAAGAACACACTTAGGACACCATTCGGCCAAGCCCAAATATTTGGGGAAAATTGTTCCAAACCATATTTAATCAAATTGATCCAATCAATCAACAATTAAACATGTATTAAGCATAATCAAACATCCAATTTATTCAAATCATGCTCAAAATCATTTTACCCAAATTTTAAGCCCAAAACTTTTTCATGCTCAAACCTTGCTCTAGATGCCATTGTTGGTTTCTATTAAGGTCCCAAAATCAATAATAAGCATGAAATATGTGCGAATACAAATCGAAGAAGTTGCGGAATACTCACATCGAGCGGTTGAGCGACGAGGAAACGAACAAAAAACCATTTTCTTCCTTGGACTGCATTCGACAGTGAGCTGAATGTCCTCACTGTTTTCGGCCTTCAATCAACAATAAACCAAGCTCCAAGCTTCGTCATTTGATTCTCGGCTCATGGGTGGACTTCCCTATCACATTCGCATGTCTCGTAAGTGTGCTAACACTTGTGATTTTGCCACAAAACCCACTCTTGCTTCCCTTCACTACTCGGTTTTTGGAGCAAAAATAGAAGAAGAAAAAGCAGTGAACTGCCGAGAGAGAGAGGAGAATATGGAGAGAGAGATGATAAAATTGTGTTGTTTGAGTTGTTAAAAGAAAAATGTATCTAATACACAAAAATTAAATTCAAAACTCAATTTCCAAAAGTCAAATATCAATTAAAAATTGATAAATGTATTTCAAGCTTTCAAAAGCTTTTTCCAACAACTCACATCAAGTCACATCACTCAATCAAGTGACAACTTGTCACATCACTCAAAGTGACATTTGATTTGACGCTTGATGTGACTAATGATTTGACTTGCGTGCCGCACTCGAATTCAAAATGCGAATGCGCTCGCAAATAATCCTGGGCTTGGGTTCGCTAATTCCAAATTAATGAATTTTCCGTTGCGTCGTAATTAAATGATTACGCGTAGCGAAATCACTATTCACGTCGCTAACGAATTAATTCTAAATTATTTCGTTCGCCCGAATTAAAATCTAATTTTAATTCCGCGTCGAAATCTAATTTCGTTTAATATATCAAATATATTAATTTATCGATTAATTCCAAATTAATCATTATCTCTCTTTTAATGATATTTTATCCCAGATAAAATATCTCTATAATTAATCCCAGATTAATTTTCTCTCTCATCTAATTAATCCCAGATTAATTTAGAGTGCGAGTCATACGTCATCGGTGAATCTTTGGGAAGCGACCCATGAGATCCCCGGATATGTTGGCAGTAAATTCGGTCATTGGACTATCCGAACACGTAAGTACCTCGTACTACGTTTATACCGATTTACAAGACAAGGTTGGCCTCTAGCAAAGCGCCATGCCTACCCAATTCTCCGGAAATATCCTTACAGGAATAAATTATCTATATCAGGCGTAGTATACGTAGTATTGCGTATTTCTGTCTGGTATCGGATGATCACGTGCTAGGCCTGGGGCTGGAATTGTGTCTGCTCCGTACGAAGCATATGTCGGATGTCTGGTAATTAGTCTCTATAATCGGATAAACATGACCTTGTCATTTTATCCCGATAGCTGCAGCATTTAAGAGAACCAGTCCCGTATCTTATGTGACCATCATCTCCATATGACTGGAGTGACAACTCCGTCTTGACATCACACCCAACACACTATGATTCTCAATATACCCAGCATTGGTGTACACAGAACCTGTTAAAGCCCTGGATGACCGCAACCAAAGTATATTGATTATCGCAAGTATTAGCGGTGCAAGTCTCAGGTTAAGACCAAATACACCTACCCTGATTTCGGACTTCCATAGACACATAGTCATACTACCAATGGAATTCCGAGGTGTCTATCCAGAGCGAAGTTGTTTCCCGTACCATTGGTAAAACACAACCTCCTATTACACTTGCATGAGTATCCTATACCCAAATATATGAGAACTGTGTCGTTGTGCCCTCACAACGCGCACAAGTGTAATACTAGTCTTTTACATATTTATCGATGTCCAATCTCGATAATACTCTGACTAGGGATATTTAATGATTTATCCTACGTGGACTGATACTGTCTCATATCATTCTCCGTCCAGGAACAAATCACAAGGACCTCTTATCATTTATATATCTAGGTGATCTAATCACAAATGATAAGAGTGCAATCTCCTTTGTCACATAGTTAATTTGTACAACAACACAATGATCTGTACAAATAGTGACGCTATAGGTCATAATTGTCCAACATATGAGTCCTCATTTATGATATAATGGCTTAACTTATGCACTTGTGCATAAGCTCTCGTTTTTTTGATATCCCAACATTATTTGTGGAGCAACTTTACATACACAATTGTGTATTATTTTTCGTGTCCAATCTCAGTCGTAGTTTCATACAAGCTTTCGTGCATGAGTGCTTCCGATTTCGGTCGCTACTTTATACACGCTTTTGTGCTCGAGTTTTCATTTTTGATTTCGTAACTTTTCCATAAGAGACGTCATACACGCGTATGTTAATGAGTTCCATTTCGATAAAGCGAAAAAGGGTCTTAGTTGCTTTGGGTTGTGAATATATCACTTTTTCTCTTCACCATGGCCCTTTACCTACCCCTCCGCTTGAAGGCGCTTGGCGCGACCCACTGGGTCTCGCGAAGACGAACACACATGACTAATTAGCCTATGTTGGAGCTAATTTCTCATGAATTCCCATCCGTGACAACTATAGTTACTCTCACAATACTATCAACAACCTCATTCTCATGATCAACTTAGGGTCATTTGGCTCTATCATGAGCTTCTTAATTATCTCGATAACCACTTTAGGGACAATGTTGTTCCTATCTCGTGTAATAATCTATCTCTGTGACCACTCTAGGTCATTCCCCTTATTGTTCTTAGGCACTAAACCAAGAAATTATGTTCCACAGGTGTTCCCAATCCCACCAGGGCACTCTTACCAATGCTACATCAACTCTTAAGGTCATTTTACGAGACCTTATTTGATTTTAAATTAATTTCTTGAAGCAATTGTTGTTCCTAAAATTATTCCAAAACTAAAATCACATATTTCGACTATTACCAGTGTAACTGATATTCAAAATCCTATTACGACAACTCGTAGTCGCGTTATGCCATTAGCATTCTCTAAAACGCATGCATCCATAAGTTTTCTTTTGAAATAATACTCACGTCTCTCCCTGTTGCTATTCGTGTGCAATCATTGTACAAATTTTAGACTTTCGTAAGACACTCCGCCTTTATATGTAGCTCGTTACATTACCGATAATGTGTCAGCCTATGTCTTCTCACATAGCCGATACTTCACTCATACCTCAACCCAACTCGATCGTGCACCTTGGAACATAAGCCGATTCACAATGGTGCAAAACTAGGCTAGTGGCTAGCGGCAAATGAGCATGCTTCTAAAACTCTCGACAAACTTTAGAAAGGGACCTCACATACAAAATCTCTCCAGTACATGTGGGCATGAGATTTACTTATGACCTCGGGCGAGCTTGATCTGATGTCCTAAAATATGAACTCTTTTACAAAGCAACAGAATATACATGCGGGTAATGACAAATATGGCTTGGCCGCAAATGTGCAAAAATAACATATGACGATCTTGTGAAAATGCATGTAGTTGTAGAAAATTGACTCAAATATTGCTAGCTTGATACTGGAACCGCCTGATTTGCATGGATATGTGGTGGTATGTGTTAGGGTTGGCAAATGGGAGCCCAATCATTGTTTTATAGTTCTCGTGTAAGTGTTTTTTTTATTTAAGTCGGGTACGAGAAAGTAAAATAAAAACATCAATTCAAAAATTAAGAAATTGAATTTTTTCAATATCTTAAAAATAATAATAAATAATATTTGAATTTATGGATGATTTTTTTTTTTTAAATTGGAGTATGTATTAGCTTTTGCAGATATCATGAGGTCATTGTGCTACATTGCGCCATGTTATTTTAACTTAAAGATGAGTGATATTTTGAATATTGATTAGAACTTAACTATAAGACCATCATGCGTGTGAGGGTCATTTTAGTGCCGTTGACAGCTGTTTTTCGTTCGAAAGACAATATGAGAAGTTAACCCCTCGAATGAACCTCCTTCAGCAGTGAATATATTTGAATTGTAGTAAATCAAAAACAAATTTAGCAAGCAGACAAGAAAAACACAGAGACAATGATTTATATGGATTAGCGGAGAGTGGCTCCAACCTACGTCCACCGGAGAAAGGGGGTATATTTTATTTATGCTTGGGGTCAAGACCAACCCAAGCTATAAATGGAGGGTATATAAGATTAAAAAAATAAGCACATCGGGTCTTACAACAAGTCCGGTATAAATCTCTCAGGTGTTCAGGTGCTTACATGCTTTCTCTCTCTATCACCAACTCTTCAACGTTTAGCTTCTCTCTAAGTGGTGAGATGCAAAAATTACTAACCCTTAAATTTGAGACTTCAACCCCTTTATAGGCGCTCCCAAATCAACTATTCTACCGACCCATGATGTCAGCCGTCATCACCATGCCATCAGTGCCCCCATGCTGGTTTCCCCAACCACTCAACAAACAGCTGTATTGCCACTAGGTTCAACCACCTCTGTCAGCGGAAACCCATCATTACAACCCCATCATTACAACCTCTTAACCAATGCTACAGAATTTTTTGATACGATAGCCTATGATTCAACAGCTCCGACACTGTTTTGTTCTATGAATAGTTGTCAGTTTTCTTCCATTGAGAGCTGATCAATTTTTGTCATCATTAGCCTTCAGGAAGCCCAAACTCCCAAATAGAACATACGTTATGTGACCTAGCCCTCTGGAAGCCTATCTCATTACTTAGGGCATACGTCAAATGACTTAAATATAGATTGAACAATGATCCCATCTTAGTCTTTGGGTCGACATACCAAAGCAGATTGATACTTGTCAAAGCTCATTCTAGCTTTCTCAACCAGGCTGGGTCGGCATGCATGTACATCATCATATTGGGCTCAATAAATTCTCTAGTTACCCCAAATCCATCATTCATTCACTAAATCGGGTCGGTATGATAACTCACTTTATCCCTAACTCGCTCTGCCATTTAGGTGAAATCATCTGTATAATATAGTCGAGTCCTTCTATCAAACCTTGTATGTGTCTCTACACCCATGGGCCTTTATTATCCATTTTTGGCTAGGTACAATACCCATTCTGCCCCTCCTCGGTATTTGAACTTTCCTCAGAGTGAAAAACTACCATCAACATATGTCCTATAGCTCTCGGGATCAACGAGTTTGTGAGTTGATGCTGGGAACTTTATAAAAATGGTGGTGCAAACCGACCCAACGTCATCGGGCTGTTAGTTTCTGAAAACTTCATATAGCCTCAGCTTTCCCCAAATCTATATACCTCAAGTCAGGTTTGAAGCTTCGTCTCCCTAATATGCCAGATGTCATCCATTTATGATTCCCAAACCAAAACTTGGACAACTGTAATTAACATAGCTCGTGGATCTAATCCAAGCCTTTCATTCGAGTTTTATGGCTACAATTGATTCGACACATGTCACTTTATCCACCTTCCCGTGTCAATCCGTCGTTCATGATCAGTCCGAGCCTTCTATTTAAAGGCTTATTCTGCTATTTTCTTGATTTTACATCTCCATCTCTATCTCTAAACACTCTCCAATCTTCAACAACCTCCGTAACTTCGAGCTTCTTCAACAGCTTTAAGAAATCATATTTCATTTTTAACCTTCAAATCTTTAAGTAAGTGCTTCCCTGACCTTATTCATTATTTTCTTTGTGGTGAACATGTTTGATATTCATGACTGATGGATGATGAATCTTGACAAACGCATGCTTTGGGTTTGATATTTTGTTCAAGATTTTTGAGGGTTTAGTCTGATATTTCTGGGTTTGGCATTGTATGTATGTGTTTCTGGTCATGATGCACATATATGGGTATGTGCTTTTGTTTTGCATTTTTGGTATTGAAAGCATGTGAATGTACACATTTTTAGGTTTTCGTGATTCTGGCTATGGTCATGCTTACAGACTTACTACTTCACCATCATTAGAGATTTTTTAGAGATTTTAGGGTTAATCACTTGGTAGGGATGACTTAACGAAACCCTAGTTAATACTAGGCTTAATTAAGGCGAACAAATCACCTACATAGATGCAGGGTGTAACCATAATCTTCGATTCAGATTTGTTGTTGAGGTCATCAGGTCATTTTTTTGTAGGGATGTTAGACTCTGGTAGTTCTTCTCCAATACCCCTCAACGTCCTCCCTCCTCTTGCACCCACCCCGCGCCAAACTTAGTCAGTTGATGAACACTAAAAGTGCACATTTATTAAAAGACAAATTAATCATTTTACACTTGTAAATTCGTTAATCCCCTTAATTTAGCATATTTGTAAAATAATAATTAAATTTATGTTTCATATATTTTTATTGTGTTTTTTTTATGTAGGTGAAATAATACTTTGAATGCATAAATAGAAAAATGGACATGACATTTGGATTTTGGAGGCCAAAAACTTGAAAGGGCATTCTAACATTGTACAAATTCAGAAATTCCAACCCTTTATAATTTTCATATTTTTGCCATAATTTTTGACTCCGATATCGGATTGAGGCGATTCTAGTTCCAGATGAAAGATGACTCAAATATCTACAACTTTTATGTTGACAAGATTTGCTAGTTCTGAAGTTTTCAAGACCGAAATGGATGAAAAAACTAAAGTGTGTTATATATAATTATTAAAGTCAAATAAAAAAATAAACAATTGCATGTTTGGTGGAGAATATGGTGGAGAATTTGGTGGAGTAATTGGTGGAGCAATTGATGGAAGCAATTGCCAAATACATGGCAAGAGGTGCGAGCACCTCTATAAATAGAGGTGTTCTGCACTTCATTTTCTTCAGCTCGGATTCCATAGTTTTCTCTGAAAATTTGTGGAGTTCCAGCTCTTGTGTGTTTTATTTTTCTAAAGCTTTCTTGTAATTTCTTTTTCTTTTATTAATAAAATTATGAGTGTTTTTATTCAAATTATGAGTAGCTAATTTCGCTCTGCTGGGGTAATGGGTGAAGCTTTTAATATGAAAATTTAGATTAATCTTATTTATATTATAATATATAAATTATAATCTAATGATCAATATTTAATTTAAATCTGGATTAATTATTGACAAACTTTGTTACCGCCTATATGGCTGATTTTATTTATTTGGCATAATTGAGTACCTAACTGGACTTGTTATAGACAAAAGCTATCACCGTCTTTATGGCTGGTTTTAAATATTTTGGCATAATTAATTCCTGAAATAAATTAATTGGGTAATAATGATAATTTATATATTATAAAAAGTAAGATTTCTAAATTTGAAATATTAAAAGTGGATTTCATAGCCCCAACATTTTATTTTATTATTGCACTTTAATTTAAAAATCTCCAATCACTTCAAACAATTCAATCTTTTTATTTTCACTCAAATTGCTATTTTATCATATTAAATATATTCCTTGTGGATCGACCCCGGTCTCACCTGGTTATTTTATTACTTCGATACTCTTATACTTGGGAGTAAATAACCATTTTTTGAGCGTGTAAAGTTTTTGACGCCGTTGTCGGGAAATAAATTTAGTAGATAGAATAATCGTTGTAATTATTATTATTATTTTTTCTTCTTTACTTTTCTTTTTTTTTTATTTTTATTTTTGTATTTTCTAGTGGTTATATTTTCTGTATCTCATTTTCTTTTTTCTTTTTTCAGTTTTAATTTTAATTTAATTTTTTTTCACTTGTTTATTAATTTCTTTTTGAAAGTATTGTATTTTCATTTTTAAATTTCAGCATATAGTTTACATGAAACACTGGTCTCGATCATCTAGCGGTACATTAAATAGAGAGTCTCTGTCACCTTCTTCGTCTGTCAAAATGGCCGAGAACCAAAATGAAAATCCACTTGTCCGAGTTGAAAACCTAGTTGATCAGAAAGAAAATGAGTCTCAGCATGGTGATCTTAATAATCCTAGGACACTCAGACAATTCATGAATCCCGTTAGGACATGATCACCATCTTGCATTGTTTTTCCCCCCAGATGCAACACATTTCAATTTTAAGTCAGGTGTCATCCAACTTTTACCCACATTCCACGGTCCAGAATCAGAAAATCTTTATCAGCACTTAAGAGAATTTGAAGAGGTATGTAACACTTGCACAGACCAAAATTGCAGCATGAATATAATTCGATTAAAGTTTTTTCATTTTTCTTTAAAAGATAAAGCTAGAATTTGGTTGCAGAACCATAGGTCAGGATCCATCCGAACATGGGATGATTGATAAGAACTGTTTCTAAAAAAAAAATTTCCCCCTCATAGGACAAACTCCTTTAAGAGGAGAATCACAACCTTCACACATGAGTCAGGGAAACACTTTACCAATGTTGGGAGAGATTTAAAGAGATATTGAATGTTGTCCACATCATGAGTTTGAAACATAGAGGCTGGTTGCCTATTTCTACGAGGGTTTAACATCCCAAGGTAGACAAGTAGTGGAAATTATGTGTAATGGTGAATTTAGGGATAAAAATCCCGAAGATGCACTAGATTACCTAGAACACATAGCAGAGAATGCACAACAATGGGACACAGTTGGCACCTATGAGTTGTCTGTAAAACCATAACCATCTGGTAGATGTATGTTTAACCTTAGGGAAGACCATGACCTTTCTGCTAAGTATGCATCTCTAGCTAAAAAAGTTGAGGCATTAGAAATGAGGAATAATGATCTTGTCAAGTCAGTTCAAGAAGTCACGTGTCAAATATGTAATTCAAATGAACATGTCACACAAGTTTGTCCAACCTTACCAGCCCTGTAAGAATGTCTCTATTACCAAGTTAGTTCCATAAACACCTTCAAGAGACCAAATCCAAACCCATACTCCCAAACCTACAATTCTGGTCGGGGAAACCATCCAAACTTCAATTTGAGGAATTGTAGGCATTGCATTTTTGCATATCAGCCCGATGATGAGTCTCGTATGGAGACACTACCTCTTTAGTTGTGAAAGCCGCGGGAAACAGACGTTGGAAGGGTAAAGTTGTAAATTAGCATTTTGTCAGATTTAACTCTCTTGTTTCGCTTGGGGTTCGCTTGTTGGACCTCTCTTTTAAAACACACCAAACCCATTAAATCACAAATTAAATAATTAAAACATTTAAAATACATGTCACTAATTAAATTAAAACCAATTAAATTAAATCACATTCACCAATTAAATAAACTTGAAATTAAATTAAAATCTAATTAAATTAAATTCCTAATTTAAATAAAACACATTCCTAATTTAATTAAATCACCTACCAATTTAAATAAATCATATCCTTAACTAAAAAGAATAAATCAAATCACTTCCCTTAATTAAAAGATTTCCTTATCACATACTAAATTAAAAGATATCCCCAATAATATACAAATCATATTCCTTCTCCAACAAGGTAAACCTCCTCAATTGGCCTATAAAAATAACCCTTCTCCACACAAACCAAACCCTGGCTGACTGGCTGATTCTCACAAAAGTCCCACAAAAACCTAGCTCATTCACTGGACAATTCAGGCCAAAAAGCAGAGAAAAAAACCTTTGCATTGCCGTCCAAGACAGTCCCATTCAGCCTCCACTAACAACCAATAAACTGCCGAGCAACCCTGACTCCATCACTCGAAAACAGCCACACATAAACCCCACGTATAAGCCTGCCACCTTGCCCTTTGCTGCATATACCTTCACGCATACTAGCCACACGTGGCCACAAATCATCGAAAGCCCCCCCACTTTGCTAGCCTGCCACCTTGCCCCTAAGCCTTTCAAGCCCTCACGCACGTAAGCCCCCAGCCTCCACTTGTCACTTCACTGCCTTAACGCATGATCATCGCATGAACACACTGCCCTCCACAGCTCACGCAATCAGCCTCAACAACGCCACACACCTGCCTACAAATTAATCACGCCAATAACCTTCACAGCTTGCACCTTCACGCACCTGGCCCACTATCACTCACGATCAATCAACGCACAAATTGCACCTTCCTACATCTGCCCACATCACAGCCTCACGCCTCAACACAAAACACCTTCACACACTGTCCCCTAGCCTCATAGCCACGCCTTCACTCAAACAGAGCATCACCTAAGGCCACGCCTTCACTCAAACAGCGCACCATAGCCCCGCACTGCACGCCTGAAATAGAACCTCAAAACACCTATTGCACTGCCCAAAACTGCCACAATTACACTCACAAAAACTATCCAGTTTGCCGCATAAATACCCCTTAAAATTGCCTAGAAACTGTCCCGAAACTGCATAAAAAACAGTCCAAAAAACCGCAACCCTTTAGCCCTCTGAAAACACCCAAAACAGTCCCTAAAACGACAAAAACAGTGGCCTGAAACGTAGCAGCGAAACAGCCGCGAAATGGACTTGAAACAGCAGCCTGAACAGCAAAACAGCGAGGAAAGACGTTGAGTTGGTGAACTAAAAGAGTAGCGGATCATTCACCCTTCCAACGGACGTGTAACGCCCTTTCTTAGACGACAAAAGAGGTTAGACCTGAGGGCACCTTTCTACTTATCTTCTTTATTTTTGTTTTATTTATTTTATATATATTGCATGAGAGTCGTTTGAAGCATGATGTGATTGTTGGATGAGCGGGATATGTGTTCTCTTTTGTGGTATATCGGATGGAAACCCGGACGTAAATTCCATAGCCAATTCCGAATGGACGGTAGTATGGTCTGCACTCGGGATACAATGCCACGTACCACTTAAGATACACGTATCTCGTCTCATCCTAATTTGTATTTGAGCATGTTATAGTCTTTAGGTTATATGTTTATTATTTAAAGCATGGTTTAATTTAGTTTGTTATTTATTTGTTAAAGCATGTTTAGGTTGTTTATTATGCATGTTCTTAGTTTATGATGCGTTTGGGTAATGATTTATACATGTTGATTTAATGGTTCAATATGCTTGTTGTGTTACGTTGCGTGAAATTATTTGGATGAAAGCATGTTAGATCTAAGTACCCTTGAGCATGAATGATGAATAGATTCGGTTAGTTTATTGCACAAATTATATCATCACAAGTGACATAAGTAAGGGACCATTCCGAACCCAACGGTTTGAGGTCTTCCCTTGCGAGGGGTGAGTGCAGCCTTAAATCTTTGTCCCGGTTCACACCGGGTGGCGACTCCATGTTATTTCGTACTCCCAACTAGGCCGCGAGCCTAGAACAGCGTGGCCCAGGTTCTGTTGTCTACAGGAATGATAACCAAGCGCAACCGTCGCAACAACCTCCACAGATACACCAGAATTTCCAAAATTCCCAGAGTTACGTACTACATGTCCCACCACCTAGGAAAACCCTTGAGGATACCTTACATGCATTCATTGAGAAACATAAAGCCGTCAATAACCAAAATATTCAAACATTGATTGATCTTAAAGATACTTTTTCCAAAATCACATCTTCATTGACCATTAATGAGAAATGAAAATTTCCTACACAACCACAAGCAAATCCCAAAAGTCATTAAAACCCTCACGAGGGTAGTTCTAGTAGTCAGCACATAGACCTAGTCAAATCTGTTATTATTCTTCGCAGTGGTAAGGTCATCCACAGACATATTCTTGAACCTCGTGAAGCTGAAAATAAATCAGATTCAGAGGGTAAGGAATGAGTTGATGAACCATTACCTATCGTTGTTGATAAAAATTTTCTTATGCACCTCCATTTCCTCAAGCATTAAAAAATAAAGAAATTGAACCATTCCCCAGAGATTTATGAAATATTCAAACAAGTGAATGTCAATTTGTTAGCCAACAGATATCATCTTATGCAAAATTTATGAAAGACTTATGCACCGTTAAAAGGAAACATCAGGTAAGAAAGAAAGTTTTTCTAGCTGAACAGATAAGTTTCATTCTCTCAACCAATAATGCATTAAAATACGAGGACCCTAGTTATCCAACTATTTCTTGTATTATTGAAAATCAAAAAGTTGAACATGATTTGCTTGATCTTGGAGCCAGTGTCAATTTGCTTCCATTTTCGGTTTATCAACAACTTAATATTGACAAGTTAAAACCAACCTCAACTACTCTTTTACTTGCCGATAGATCAGTCAAGGTACCGAAAGGAATTTTGGAAGATGTGTTATTACAAGTTGATAAATTCATATATCTTGTGGATTTTATTGTTCTGTAGCAGACAGTTATAAGCCAATTCTTGTAATATGTGGTCGCCCATTTTTAGCAACAGCTAACGCTTTAATTAATTACAGGAATGGAATAATGAATTTTTCTTTTGGCAATATGACTTTGGAGCTTAGTGTTTTTAACATGTGTAAACAACCATATGATGATGACAGCGAAAACAAAAAAACATGGAACTAATTGAACCAATTTTAGAGGAGCATATTCAGGGGAGTTTATTTGATCCCATGGAAATTTATACTGCTAATTTTCTTGAATCAATTACGCAATTAAATTTGGATATTCCTAATAATTTTTCACTTAATTCTACATAGGTACTGGAAGACGGTGGAGAAAAACAGAATTTTGATGAACTAGGAACATTGGAAGAAGAAAAAGATGATGAAGCACCCAAATTGGAATTAAAGACTTTGCCTAAAGGATTGAAATATACATTTCTTAGAGATAAACAAACTTATCCTGAATTAAAGACTTTTCCTAAAGGATTAAAATATACATTTCTTGGAGATAAACAAACTTACCGTGCGATAATTTTTTATGAGCTCTGGATCGAGAGACCAAGGGCGTTATTCATGGCTAAAGGCCTAACTAGAGTGATTCCTCTGTTATTCCTTTTTTCTATTAGCTCTCTTATTCAATTCTTGATGAATGGTGACCTTATTCAATTCTATTTGGATCACGTACGGAGTCTATCAAGCAAAATGGGTATATCTTTAAATGAAGTGCTAAAGTGAAAGTAACGGGCCTTGCCTTGGGTGGATTGGTCGATCAAGAAGGTAAGTTGTTTTTTTGAAAGAACATAAAGAAGGAATTTGATAGACTTTAAAAGATATAAAAGACATTAATCCCTTAAAATGCACATGCAAAATACATTTCAAAGATAATGTCAATACACGCCGACCATCCAAAAAAATGTTAAAGCTTTACAAGAAAGAAGTGGTTAAAACATGAGTCCTTAAATTTCTTTATTTATTTATCTCTTACATACCTAGTTTGGAGAAAAACACATATTCTAAGAAACAGAGAGCTGAACAATTAGGTGGTTGTTATAAATGCGCACGTTGGGCATGCAACACTCGTTGTCGTTCTTTAGAAATGATGTCTAATAATCGTGGAAAAAAAATCAACCCATTAGAGATGGCTTGAGTAAGGAGTCATTAGTTAATATATCATTGACTCTTGAGATGCATCCCAATGGATTTGGTAGATTGATTCGTAAAATACATACATAATTTCAAAAAGAAAGACAACAATACAGTCTCAGGAATCTAACTTTAAAAGACTCTGTTTGTCAATTTATTAGAAAATTGGATGAGAAGCATATCCTTAACCCATATAAAGCATTCAAGTCATTACTGGATGTAAAACCAAAGGAAGATGTGAGCCACAATCATAACTATATTTCAATTTACTATTTCGAATTTCTTTTTTTTTTGTTTTAAGCTATAATTTTTCTTTTTAATAGCAGTGTTTTAGATTCAATTGTCAATTCCACAAAAACTACGTGATGTCTTCTAAAATATATTTCTTCTTATTCAGACATTGGGGACAATGTCTCAAATTGGTTGGGGGGATGAGATAATTGACTTGATAGTTTTTTTCATGTTGTGTTTTTTCTTTTAAAAAAAATATTTTCGTTTTTGTGTTGTTGTTTTATAAAAAGAAAAAGTTTTTTATGTTGTTTTTGCTTTGTTGTTATTTTGTGTGTAAATAAAAAAGTATTTTTTGTTGATTTTATTTTGTGTTTTTCAAAAAAAAACTACACACAAACTGACAACAAATTTTTGACTAACCAAGTGGAATTGTTGTTCAGAGGTGGCTGTGTAAGGAGTGTTCACTCCTGAGACACATCTCAAAATAATTCGTAACAAGTTATTTTTGTTTCTTTCTTTTTGAATCATTTAAATTTGTGAATTCTCCATAATATTGATTAAATTTGATCTTCATATGCTCATTCGACATGTATTATCAACAACACAATAACATATGATCACAAATTATAATTGAAATTTTTTTAATATTAAGTTCTCTAATTTATTAGAATTAGCACTTAAAGGTAGTAAAATTTATGTTTTTATTTAAAAAAAACTAATCAAGCTTTTACTTTGTAATCGGACATCTTACCTCAGTAAGCAGTGATTGTTCGCGTAAAACGGTAGAACTTGAGTTTGTAAAAAAAAATTATGTGAATAAGTTCGATTTCCTAGCCTCTCTAACTCGAGCAATTAAGTCCGTATGTGTGTTTTAACAGTTAATGCCCTAATGCCAACTGGTCTGGGAGTCACTGGCCCAAAGCTCGTTACATAGGTTAAAGAGAAAGCTTAAGGAAATCAGACACTTTTTCTTTTTAATATATGAGATCTGAGCAATTAAGTACGTAGGGGTGTCTTAACACCTAGTGCCCTAAAGCCAACTGGTTTGGTAGTCACTGGCCCAAAGCTCGTTACAAGGATTGAAGATGTATTATTAAAAAAGAAAACTATTTTTGTATTTATAAATAAACTTTCATTGCCAAAAAGTGTGAACTCTAATGTAATTTTAGGACAAAAATATCACACTATTCAACAAGACCTGTGAATATTGTGGGCATAATGAATTGATTGATACTTTTTTATGTGTGTATGGAAGAAGGGTAAAAAGTACATGAGAATTTACTTGTTTCATCATTTAGAAAGAAATAATTTTTTTTAAATTGGATAAGAATTTTTCTTTTAAGTTTTCGCTTAAATTACTAGGAACTAGTAATAAGCTGGTTGAGGTGTGTGATGAACACTAAAAAGTGCGCATTTATTAAAAGAAAAATTAATCATTTTACACTTGTAGTTTTATTAATCCCCTTAATTAAGCACATTTGTAATATAATAATTAAATTTATGTTTTATATATTTTTATTGTGTTTTTTTATTTCTTATGTAGGTGAAATAATACTTTGAATGCATAACTAGAAAAATAGACATGACATTTGGATTTTGGAGGACAAAAACTTGAAAGGGCGTTCTAACATTGTACAAATTCAGAAATTCCAACCCTGCACAATTCTCATATTTTGGCCATAACGTTTGACTCCGATTTCGTATTGAGGTGATTCTAGTTCCAGATGAAAGATGACTCAAATATCTACAATTTTTCTGTTGACAATATTTTCTAGTTTCAGAAGTTTTCAAGATCGAAATTGATGAAAAATCTAATGTGTATTATTATATATAATTATTAAAGTCAAATAAAAAAAACTAATAAATAAAAATTATTTGTCAATTTTTCCACCAAACATGGAGAATTTGATGGAGCGATTGGTGAAGCAATTGATGAAAGCAATTTCCAAATACATGGCAAGAGGTGCGAGCACCTTTATAAATATAGGTTCTCTGTACTTCATTTTCTTCAGCCCGGATTCCATAGTTTTCTTTGAAAATTTATGGAGTTCAAGCTCTTGTGTGTTTTATTTTTCTAAAGCTTTCTTGTAATTTCTTTTTCTTTTATTAATAAAATTATGAATGTTTTTATTCAAATTATGAGTAGCTAATTTCGCCCTGCTGGGGTAATGGGTGAAGCTTTTAATATGAAAATTTAGATTAATTCTATTTATATTATAATATATAAATTATAATCTAATGATTAATATTTAATATTTAATTTAAATTTGGATTAATTATTGACAAACTTTGTTACCGCCTATATGGCTGGTTTTTATTTATTTGGCATAATTGAGTACCTAACTGGACTTATTATAGACAAAAGCTATCATTGTCTTTATGGCTGGTTTTAAATATTTTGACATAATTAATTCATGTATAAATTAATTGGGTAATAATGATAATTTATATATATATATATATATTATAAAAAGTAAGATTTCTAAATTTGAAATATTAAAAGTGGATTTCATAGCCCCAAAATTTTATTTTATTGTTGCACTTTAATTTAAAATTCTCCAATCACTATAAATAATTCATTCTTTTTCTTTTCACTCAAATTATTATTTTATCATATTAAATATATTCCTTGTGGATCAACCTCGGTCTCACCGGGTTATTTTATTACTTCGAAACTCTTATACTTGGGATTAAATAACTATTTTTTTAGCATGTCACCAGTTAACGTGCATAGTTCGAGGTCGGAGGAATCTGATTACTACGATACAACAACGACCCCCTCTAAAGAAGAGAACCAATCTTAAAGCAAGAGGGCAGCCCGACCCGAGCCAACACCTCCTCATATGGACTTTGTCAGCCTGGATAATCATCCACTATTACCCATGATGACCTGGACCAGCTTAAAGAGAGATTTTATATCCCCGAACAAGTCATTTTAGAAGTTCCTGAAGGTTGAGAACAAGCTAGCTGACCAACTGGCGGTCGAGTTGCTCTTTGTCTGACCTTCTTCGTCTGCCCATGCAAGGATAATTCTCCAAGATGTTAGCATCAATGAATTTGGTCCCGTTCCAATTGAACTTGAACGGGTGGAGAGTGCTTGCCGGATTCTACGTCATCTAGAACCAAGCCTATCTAGGCGAGCCATCAGTTGTAGAGATGACCCTAAGGAATATAAGGTTTGGTATTACTTGTCCCTTTATGTTGGGGGAAAGTCCTTGATCACTAATCTCCCAGTCACCAACAGGAATTTTAAAGACAAGCGGTTCTGGGATGGGAGAGAATGTGGTAGAATCAAGGCTGTTTCGGACGAGGGAATCACCGTACCAAATGTCTTCCGAGTTGGAGGTCACGTCTTAACCTTCTTTTTTTCATTTTCTTATTCTTTAGAAATTTCACATTTTCTCCTCATCTAACTTGTACCTCTTGTAGCTTGATGGGAAGACCTACCAAAGGTTCGTCAGGAGGTCAAGGCGATGGTGAAGCAGGCATGTCAATATGGAGGTCACTTCAGAGATCTTATCAATCCTTCTTCTTTTACTGACGTGGAATTAATCTCGAGCACCCCTCCACCGAGCGTTAGGAAGCTCGGTAAATATTGATTACCTGATAACTCATATTATTATTACTTGCTAATTATTACTATCTGTCAAGCTTTGTTTCTGCTGACCTGTTCTCTATTTCAGTATTTTTGACACTTGTATTTTTTTCGTTTTATAAATATGTCTGGAAAGAGGCTCACTCCTCTACAAATTGAAAAGGAGGCCTTGATAGAAATGTCTCCTCTCAGCATTATCTCCTTGATGGGATGATATTTTCTCTTTATAGGCTTTCCCCTTTTTTGACTTCTTAGTTCTTTGGAGTTCGCCACTAAGCCACTACTATGACAATAAAGTGTGAGTGATTTATCCATATATGGAACAACTTCCAGGTCTCCCAAGAATTTCCGAAGCCAGACTGCATCCTTAGTTGCTTCACAAGCTGCCTCAATGGTGGAGTCAGCAATACAAGATTTCTTTATGCTCCTCCACATAATGGCCCCACCACCTAAGTTAAACACTAATCCAGATGTTGATTTCCTAGAATCGACATCTGTCTGAAAATTAGAGTCCGTATATACCCTGAGGATCATATCCTCGCCAGAATACACAAGTATATAATTTCTCGTTCTCTCAAGATACTTGAGAATGTGTTTCACAGCTACCCAATGATCTAATTATGGGTTAGCCTCAAACCTCCCACTATAAAACATATGTCTGGTCTCATGCATAATGTACCATACATGAGACTACCAACTGCTGAGGCATATGAGATAGGTCTCATTTCCTTAGCTCTTTGAGGTGTCATAGGAAATAGTTCCTTTGACAAATGAATTCCATTTCGGAAAGGTAAATTGCCTTTCTAGGAATTCTGCATCCTAAATCCCACAAAGATCTTCTCAATATAAGATGTTTGAGACATAGCTAATAGTCATCTCTTGCGATCCCAAATAATCTGGATCACAAGTACATAACTGGCCTCTCCCAAATCTTTAATTTGGAATTGGTTGGCTGGCAAAGACTTCACGTCTGATAATATTTTTACATCATTCCCAATGAGAAAATATCATCGACGTATAAAATGATCAAAACTATATTACCGTCAATGACGTGCCTGTGTACATAGGGCTCATCGACATTCTGTTAAAAATTATAAGACTTGATCGTGGTATTAAATCTTATGTTCCAAGATCGAGATGTCTGTTTAAGTCCATAAATAGACCTTTACAGCTTACAAACCTTTTATTGTTGACATTGGACTACGAACCCATCTGATTGTACCATATAGATACACTCATCAAGATTGCCATTCAAGAATACAGTCTTGACGTCCATCTGTCAAATCTCATAGTCATAATATAAAGTAATGTAGAGAAGAGTGCAGATGGATTTGAGCATGACTATTGGCATGAAAGTCTCCTCATATTCGACTCCCTCTTTCTAGGTATAACCTTTGGCCACTAGCCTAGCCTTGAAGGTCTATACCTTCCCATCTGCTCCTCTCTTTCTCTTGTAGATTCACTTGCAACCTATGAGTTTTACCTCATCAGGTTGGTCTATAAGTTCCTAGACTAAGTTGGAGTACATCGACTTCATCTCGAGGTTCATGGCTTTGAGCCATTCCACTTTATCAAAATCATCCATTGCACTATGATAGGTCAATGGATCATCTACACCATCACTAGATGCGACAACTTGTGCCTCTCAAACTCTTAGATAGAGATCAAGTTATCATACACCCATCCCTCATACGTCTAAGTGGCAGATCATTCTAATATACTTGCATCTGATTCTTCGATGTTGAAGGTGTTATGTTTCTGTCAACTATTATTGACGATGGTATACTGGTAAAACCAACAAGTAACTCCTCGAGTAACACTTTACTTCGAGGTTTGAACTTCCTCATATAGTCCTCCTCAAGAAACGTAGAGTTTGTCGATACAAACACTTAATTATCTTCGGACTATAGAAGAACCCACCCCTAGTCTTCTTAGGATAGCTACAAATAGGCACACCTGAGAGCGTAGTTCCAACTTTGTAGTCTTATTCTTCGGCATATATGCTGGATACCCATATATGTGGAAATGTCATAAACTAGCTTTACGACAATTCCACAACTCTAAGGGAGTCTTAGGAATTGACTTAGATGTAACTACATTAATGATATACATTATTGTTTACAATGCATATCGTCAGATTGAACTAGGTAGTGAACTGTAACTAAACAAAGATCTTATCATTTCTAGTAAGGTCCAATTTCTCATTTTTACAACACCATTCTATTGTGGTATTCCAGGTTTTATGACCTGGGATACTATCCCATGCTCAACCAAGAATTCCTCGAAATCACTATCAAGGTATTCTCCACCATGATCCGATGTTAGAAATTTGATAGTCTTACCTAATTGGTTCTCAACCTCAACATGATACTTTTTGAAATTTTCAAAGGTATCTAACTTGTGATTCATTAGGTGAATATACCAATATCTTGAATAATCATCAATAAATGTGATGAAGAATTCATAACTACCCCGGGCACTTACATTCATCGGTTCGTAAACGTCTGAATGTACTAACTCAAGTGGTTCACTGGCTCTTATACCTTTTCCTGGAAAAGGTCTTTTGGTAATTTTTCCTTCTAGACAAGATTCGCATACTAGTAAAGTACCAAGCTTTAATTGGTTTAAAGCTTCATATTTTATCAACATATCTATTCGGTCAAAGTTAATATGACCAAGTCTAAGATGCCATATATATGTGTCGTCGTGAGAAATCTTTTTTCGTTGTTTTAGGTTTTTCAACCTTAAATATTTTAGTGTTAATTAATTAACTATGTGTTAACGGTCTTAACACATATAAGTTATTCTCCAAGTTTTCTATGCATATAGTTAATCCATTATTTAGCAATAATAACTAAATTATTATTTATTAAAATGGAAAACCAGCATGTAACAGTTTTGAAACAAAAATCAAATTTCTCTAACAAAATGAGGATAAACAACACTTTGTTTTAATTCAAATAACTATTATTTGAAAAATTGAAAACTGATAACTCCCTTTACTTTTACTTAAACGGCATCCCATGTCCTATCATTTCTGGTAAAGTCACATTTAACAAGGTCTTTCCATGTTTCAAGTAGTTGTACATTTAGTCTTCCTAGTGTTTCTTTCTATTCTTTGCAGATTTGAAAGATTTGGCAATACTTGCCTCCCCACTAGGCTTATGAGGATCCATCAATATGGACTTCTAAGAGGTGAACTAATTTAGTAGTTATGTCAAAGTAAAAGTCAACTTGTTCACAACATAGTTGTTTTTAAACTGTAAGAAACTCTTCAGATGGGCTTCCATGATCATGGTCAACTGGCTACGCTCGTCAATATGAGTTCCACGAGTTTCGGCCTTGTTGAGATAGGTCATCATCCTTAAGACGTGCTCTCGGGCTGATGTTCGTTCCTTCATCTTTGCAGTCATCACTGAGACCATTGCCTCATAACATCGCCGCTCTGAAGGCTGTCCAAACATGCCCTGCAATGACTCCATCATCAATAATGTTGTAGTCATTGGCTCATGTTTTGCAGTAAGAACCTCAGACATTTCGGCAAGCAAGTAGTAGCAGGATTTCTCTTTGGCCGTAACCCAATTTTGGTACGCATCGCGTAAAATTTGGCTTGAATTTATGGCCTTCTTTGGAGGACATTCATCCGTCAGGATAAACTCAAGGTCTTAACAGACCAAGATGGCGTTCATGTTACTTTTCAGTTTCACATAACTTTCTCCCGTTAATTTATCAATAGAGAGAATTGATATGATTGGAGAAACTATAGCTGAATATAAAACAAGCATGCATTTTAATATTCATTCATCGCATATTAAAATCATCATAACATGTAGGCATAAAATTAAACATGATGCATGTGTTGGGATATATGCCCTAGAGCTTAATGTAATGTAAACGAAATTATATATTATGAAATAAAAAGATGCATGATTCATTTATCAAAGTGTTTGTTTTAATCACATATTATAAGTTATCTTGTTTACCCTTGATTAATCATGTGCATTCAGGCTTAGTGTATGAGTGTCATACACAAGAGAATTGAAGTATGAAATTAGTATTCTAATATATTCCATAGAGAGCAAATAAAACAGGTACATTTTTTATGTTTTATCTATAGTTGCGGTCCATTTTATAGTTGTATGACGACCTTGATCCCGGGATCATCCATGTGGTGACATGAGAATGGAGGCATTATATATATGATGTGATCATATAGGACTGGACCTAGATAGAAATGAATTTCTTATAATCTCCGTTGAATAAAGAAATTCATTTCAATCCACTAGATGGTCATATATGGATTGATCTGAATCATGAGTGTACTGCGAACTCCTCCATAGGAGGCTATGTCATTTGACTTATAAATGTGAGGTTGGTGTAGGAATTCCGACCAATAGCTACATACTTTGGGGACATGGTTTGGTGTGTAGCTGGGGACATTTTACATAGATATGAAGTTCACTCATTCTTGCGAGAATTAGAGGAGTATCTTCCTTAAGGGTTGATTTGACACTTAAACGGTTAGAGCGCTCAAGTCTTTATATTACGAATAGGAAGATTAATATTTATAATGGTTATGAATAAATCGTTCATAAGAAAATCAATGGTACTTAAGGTAAAAATAATTAGAGGGGTATAACAGACATAATGACCCAGCTCTAATTATGAGATACTCGTGAATGGCCAATCCGTATGTAATGACTATATTGATGGACACCGACTTAGTTCGGCTTATATTACCTATCTACGGTAACGAGAGTGCAGCTTCGGGTTTTTAGTAGAATAACCTGAAGTTAATAATTCAAAATATATAATTAAGAATTTAATTAATATTTCGAGATTATTGGAGCTCGGAATCGTAGGTCCATTTAGTCCTCGTGCTAGCTCGGTATACTGTAGCAAATTAATATAATTGGATAGTCCAATTATATACTCACATATTCATTATTATTAATGAATTAACAATATATTTATCACACATGTAACTTTATGTTATGTTTAATATAAAATTTTTCATTAAATAAATGATAATGAGATAATCAATTAATATATTTAAGAGGTTGTAAATATTAAATTATTTTGATAATTTAATATATATATATATATTTGGTAATGAATAATTTTAAATACATTATTATCAATTTGGTTGTTACAGCCTTTTACTTGGCAACTTAATATTGTCATTAAGATGACAATTAAAAAAGATTTTATGTTACAAAATTTTGGCAATGGCCGAAACCTAAAGGGAGGGGAATATATATTTTATTTTAATTTTTAAACCCTAAGTATAAGAGGATAAGTGTGTTATATTTTTACCTTAATTTATTTTTGAAACCGTAGCCACCTTTCTTGTTCAAAGTTTTCTCTCAAAATTTGAAGGGGAAAAAAAAGAAAGACAAGAAAAAGAAAAAGGTTTGAGTGTGAGACATATCATAGTTTAATATTTAAAGAGTTTAGGGATTTTATTCTTGTGAGTCTAGCCCACACTAGTATTTGTTGGTTGTGAGATATAGCATAGAAGGCCATTCAGAGTTGGATCTAAAACATCTTCTTCTTCTTCTTAATTGATCACACGATAGTGAGCAAAATATTTGCTCATTGCCGCCATTTGTTGGTTGTTTCTAGGTTTTGATTTGTTTTGATTTTTGTCCAAAAAAATTAGAGAACATAAAGAGAAATTTTGTTGATGTTTTGGAGCTGATTTGAAGTGATTTAATCATCCAAAACAGTGGCAGAAAAACAGCGACCAGCCAACATAAAAAATAATGAGTTGTGAACGTGTTTTGGGTACAAAATAGATCAGATCTGAACTACTATTCGGGGGCTGTTCTGGGGCTGGAAAATTGATAAAAACATAAGCCAAACATCAGTCCACAGGCTAGTCAAATTCGGCAAAAGTATGAGAATGGTAGAAAAAAATTTCAAGTCCGATTCGGGTGCCTAAGGCGTTTCCACTGCGCTAGGAAATCGGTTCCTACAATTGGCATCAAGAGCGAGGTTGAATAGTGTTCTTAACCCTTCTCTTTTTTATTAAAAGTTTATGTTTTTAATTATTTATATGAGATATAAATTTTTATATTCATGTGTGATGAGTAGGCACATGCTAATGTTCATGAGATGAATATTTATTTTAGATTCATGTGATGAATGTTTTGCATTGATCGTAAATTTTTCCAGCTCTTATTTTTATGTTGTTTTTTATTTTGGGAATGTATGGCCATAAGACCAATTTTACAAGTGTTGTAAATTTTATTTTCCTATGTAAAAAATTTTCAAGTTGTAACATTTTATGTAATTTGGAGAGCCAATGCAGCAAAGGAATCAACACCATTCCATGGAGCGATATTTGAAGACCAAAGGATGTCTTGGAATATTTTGTACTAATTAGATTAGTATAGGAAAAATAAGAGCCCGATCAATGCAATTTTATTTTATGTTATATGTATGTTTATTTCGAAATGTTTGAATAACATGTCATATAGCTTAGGGTGTCTACTCTTGTATTTTCACATGCCATAACATGTTTTAGATGCATGGATATTCTATTCATAAAATGTGATTTTATGAAATTTAAAAGAGTTAATTTGGAATATTATATGCATTAAAAATAAATTAATAAGATTAATTGGTTTAATGGTTTAAAATTGGAAATTCAAAGATTTTAATATTAATGGGCTTTATAAGTGTATTATTTTTTCATTTGGTATATCAGATGGAAACTGAGACATAAATTCCATAGCCAATTCTGAATAGAAGGTAGTGTGGGCTGCACTTGGAATGCAATTCCACGTACCATTGGAATTTATAACGCGCTTATATTAATTAAATAGGTTAATTTAAATTTTGCCCATTTATTGAATTTTAAATTTTAAACTTGTTAGTGAACCAATTTTTAAGAGTTAAAATAAATTAGGTCACTATATCAAACATAATTGAATTAGTTTAATTAAGTAAAATAATTAGTTGAGACTAATGGAAATTAGTGAATTAAAATTTTAAGAGTTAAAATTGGTAAGATCACTAATTATACACTAGTGTAAAGTAGAAGATATGTTTTAGCCGCGCATATACTTATAGACACTAGTGAATTGAAATATTAGATATTTTTTGTAGAAACCTTAATTTTAAATAGTGAGTGGGAAAAGGATATACGAAAATATATCCCTCGGTCTTCGTTCTTAGTCCAAAAATATGAGATTCAAAAGGCGTCTCGAGACGGCTTTATTTTCGTCCCCTTACGGATGGTGTCCATTTTGGGTCAATATCAAGCTTGGATTCCAAGAGGATAGGAATTCTAGATGTATCTGGTGAACTGACCTACCTTACGGCGACACTTCACTAGTTAAGTCCAAGGGTTTCGAAATAACGGGTTACATTCACGAAGGAAAGATTAAATGTTAATCGAAATTCCTTGATCAAATCAAACGGTGGTCGGTTAATATAGGAATAAGAGTTATTCCCGTATATATTAATCAATTGAGATATTCTCGATCTATCATGCAAATACTTGACCTACCCTACATCGACACTTACTTATGGGATGATAGATTTCTGTAGCATAGTAATTCTCTTAGGTTTCTAATTCATTATACATGGTTCATGCATCAAGTTTAATTTATGCCTAAATATTTGATAATTTTAATATGCAATGAATGGATTTTAAATGCATAGGTTAGTGTCGTGATGCCCATAGCTCTGAGAACTGAGTGTTGTGACGTCAGAGATCTGAGTCAAGACGCTGTCTTATGTAAATGTTGGCAGTGAGCAAGTTTGCCTTGAATCCAATCCAAAACACTTCCAATTTTCTCCAAACACTTCAATACACCTAAAATCCAATTTTATCATCAAAATCAACATCAACACATGTTAATCATTTAATTTTGATTTTTTTGAAATAAAAAAGGTGATGGATAAGTATTGTTTTTGATTTTGATAAATAGAGATTGTGATCAAAACAAAATCTGGACTTGATCAATATAGATGGCTTGACATAAAGAAACGTGGACGGTAGAGAAATTGAGGATAAAAAAAGGCCATCTAAGAGAGAATTGAAGCACACAAAAAGTTTATCGGAAACAAAATAATTTTTTTTTTATTTTGAGAAAACCAAAAAGAAAATAGCAATAAGGATTTGTCTCATACGTTGAGTACACAAATCTTTACAAATTAGAGTATTTTTCATAATTATTTTCACGCCCACACGTGCTATTGGAGGTGAGGAGATAAGACGAGGAAGATCATGGTTCAAAGAATCGTGATTAAAAGAAATTCAGATCTAGAGGTATAATTTCTTCCAAAGATCTAATTATTATATTATTAATATACTAGAAAATACGGATCTGGTTTGTTATATTCATGTAAGGAAATTTTTTTATTAATGAACATGTTTCCGCTGCCCATGAACTCTGAAAACCAACAGATAATATTATTGGCGGTCTTATTTATTCTAGTATATTAATAAACATGATTTATTGTAAATCGTCATAATATGTAAGTAAAAGAATAGGTTGTTCATTTTTTCATTATATTTTTATCATGTGATGATGGATGTATGAATATTAATCGTTAATTATATGGGTGACTTTAGGCTAGGATTTTAATTTTGTTTTATATATTGGATATGTAAACCCAAAATTAAATGGGTATTTTTTTTCCTACAATTGTAAAATTATTTGTAATTTATTTTCCTAGTAGATCGATCAAGCTGAAGAACAAAGGACGAAAATGATATTTTTGTATAAAATATAATATTTTCCCGTGTGCATTACTGTATTGTACAGCAGTGAGACTGTTGCACAATGAAGCGATACACTACTGCACAAGCAGCAGTCTTCTGCTGCACAAATGCAGCAGTATCTCGCCGTATAGTGAGGTAGTTTTCATTGTGTAAAGACCGGAAATTCCGACTGCTGAAATACTTACTATTGTTACACTGTGAGACGAGTGTTACATAATAAAAATTATGTTTGGACACATATGCTCTCATGAAATGACTTTGGGAATGATCAGAAAATTTTTCGAGATTCCGATACTAGATGATACGATGTTCCACTCTGAACATCCCATGATGTTTGGGCCATAAATTATCATACGAACTCCGATATTTATGAATTTTATATCACCGAAAAGATGAGATCGAGACCTATAACTTCTGCGTTGAATATATTTCCAAATTTGAATCAAAAATTGGATGAAAATTCCGATTACAAAATATGGAAGAATAGTACTCAAACCTATCTAGAGAAATCTCAACTTTTCTCAAAGTTTCTACACATTTCTTCAAAGGTTCAAATTATAAATAGCCCAAAATATAAAAGGGGAACTATTTGAGAATCCCTAAATTTGGAGGAGAAGAGAGGAAGAGAGAAAGAAGACGAAAAAGAGGGAAGAAGAAAAAAGAAGAAGCAAAGAATAGAAGAAATTACCAAATCTCCATGAGTTAAGAAGAAGATTGGCAACAATTGAGGGCTTAGAGAGTGAAGGAAATCAAGAAGAAGAAAGTAAGAAAACTTGACCCAAAACTTGGATTATTAGATTTTGAAAGTACGATGATAGAATAAGACTATTAGCATGTTACAGATTGCATTTTGGTAATTGGTCAGAAACTTCCCCTAATCAGTTTTAAACCATTCTAGTTTCACCCTAGCATGTTAGAGGCCACCCTAAAGGTCTCGTATCAACTCGTATGTATATATTACATCATGATATAAGTATGATACATCTCGGAGTAATATCAACTACTTGAATAAGTAAACTTAGCTTAATTCCGATAATATATAGATATATATATTTGTAGTCCATCTTCTAATCGAGATTATCAATTATAGATCATCGCAGGAACCACAAGTTTCTTTAGCGAAGTAAAGTAAGGCTAGTGGGATTCCAAATCAGTGAGTGGACACTCTCTTTCTGAGTTGATTTTTCAATTATATTGTTTTTGATTAAAACTTACTTTTACGTACAATAGGGCGTTAGACAAATTTATTTTCAGTAGCTTTATAAATGAGAATGTCTTGAGAAATCATGGTTTTAACAGTATGATATGGATTTGAGACTTTTGGAGGCATGAGGGAAAAATCCACCTCAGTATGTAACTTATGGAATTGACGGATGACATGTGCACATGTGGAGGACTAGGGGGATGGTGATACATAACGCCCACAGATCCTAGTTCAGGACTGAGGATGACAGATGCCCCTAGATCCTAGTTTCAGAACTTGGAGGGTAGCATAGATCTACACCCCAGTTCTAGTTCAGTGGCTTGGGGGACGGCGATATGTAACGCCCCAAAGTCATGGATTTACACTTCTGGCTCTAGTTAGGCATATGGGGGGACGACGATACGTAACGCCCCCATACATTAGGTTTTCAGAGACAGAGATCGGTTTTCAGAAAAGTTTTCTATAAAAGGAAAGTTTTCAGAAAACAACAGTTTTATAAGAGACTTTCTGAAAAGATAAGTTTTACAAAAGAGATTTCAGACAAGATTTTCAGAAAAGAGTTCAGAGTTTTCAGACAAGAAAATAGTTTTAATATAAAGCTATTTCGTAAGAGAACTTTGGTTTTAGAACCAAACATTTTCATAATAGTATTTCAGTTTTCGTTTTAAATCGTCCACTCACTGAGATCGTTCAAACGATCTAACCCCCCACTCCCAGTTTTTTCTGTTTTACAGGTATTCCCGGAGGACGAGCTCGGGAGAATGGATACTGATGGCAGTCACTAGGGAGTTGGTCCACCGGGTCAAGTTAGAAATAAAGTCCAGTCCAATTAGAGTCAGGAAGTGACATGTAAAAAATATCTTGTATAGTAAAGATTTCTTATATATTGCATTTTAGTGATCATTGTCAGAGTTGCAATGTGTATTAAAATAGAGTACCTAATATTAAAAGTGTCATGCATTCATGATTGATGAGTTGGGCAAAGGTCTCATGCATGAGTTTATATGTGAGATAAGAATAGCATATGTCAGAAGTCAGAAGCTCAAGGGATAGTACGGTCTATTCACTTCCGGTAGCATCTTCCGAATTATGGATGTTTCAAAGATGGTATCAGAGCATGGTCTAGGGAGTCAGTGACTGCAGTGGGTAGAATGCTAGGGTCTTGTATACATAGTATGCTCGGGGTACTAGTATGCGAGGCACTACCTCTCCAGTATCCGATCCTCGAGTACGTCATCAATCCTCATAGACAGGTCAATAAGAATCCCTAAGTTATCTGAATTCTTTTCTTAGTAAAAGTAACCAAAATTCTTGTTCTAGTTAAGGATTCTCCTGTAGTAATCCTGGCTTATTAAACTGAAGTCCAAGACAAGTTGGGAGAAAATATAGTAAATCTCTAAGAATAGTTACCCAAGGGAGTGGGAAAAGAAAGTTATAAGAAGTAAGGAAGGATGTATATATGTTTAAGCAGCCATAGACAAAGAAAAGTAAAAAGACAGAATAAGATAGCAAAGTTCTAAGGATACCTACCCAGGGAAGTAGAAAGGGAAATAAAAGCTAGAAAGAAAGGTAAATGATTAAATACAGATGTTTAAACAATTAGAAGTAATTAGAGGTAAAGATATAGAAACAAATGAATAAGGAAGAACAGAACCTTTAGTACTAAAGAGAATAGAATAAGCCTGAGTAAGAGAAAAACTTAGGTACGGTTCCTTCTTTTCTCGTAAGATTCTATCTTCTCTAGTAAAACTCCTCATTTCATCAGAAAATTTCTTCAAGTATATCCAATAGCCTTGAATACCTCTTATAGGTAGTAAGTTCCTCGAGTAATGAAGAATAGACAATAATATAAAAGAAGCAAGAAATCAGAATGAGACGTGGGAGTTCCAATAGATAAAAGATGTCAAGAGGATGAAAAGATTTTAGACCCCAAACCCAGGCTCGTAAGTAAGCAAATAAAGGTTGTTAGCAAAAAGGATTAATTACCTTACCCCCAAGAGACCTGGCATAGATACGATCCTGAGCTACCTAGATTCACATTCCTTGGTGATAATGATTAAGGAGATCGTCTTGACGAAGTCTATCATATACCCATCTTACATGAGTAATAGATCTTATCAGGACATAAGAGTACCAGAACAAGAAATGAAGACATCTGTATAGAAGTAAAATATTCGTCTCAGTCTATGCCAGCATAGAAAGAGATAACACTATGAAGCCCAGTTCCCATAACATCAATATTAAAAGACAAAAGTATTGAATTTGGTAGGAAAATTATGAAAGAATAAAAAGGACAGACCCATGGAATTGGAGATATTCAAGAGTTAATAAAAGTACCCTTACGAACAGCAAGGCTAAATGATATAGTTATAGCCTATAGTAAGAGTGAAGAACATAAGTTTAGGAAGAAGTCCAGAAAAATGGACCAGTACTAGTTTCAGCACCTCAGTCTAGAACCAAGAGATAAGGAAAGAAGATATATAGGATGCAGACAGTAACAAAAGAGTTCATTATATGTAATGACATAGATAATGAAACTTGAAGGTAGGAATGTAAAGCAGAGACCTCAGGATAGGCAATGAAAGTTGAGGAATTCTAAATCATGATATAGTCGAAGTAGTTTCTAATAGAACAGATAGTAATTTTTCCCTTTCAGTAGTCCCAAACTCTAAGTAAGCTTATGAACACCTAACTATACCGTCACCAAGCTTATGAAAATAATAGAAACGCGGGATCATAGATCCCTATGGAATGTATGTACACACCCTTCTACTTAGAGTCTGGTAAGGAAAATAATCAGTAAGGAAACATATTTGACAGAGTAGGCGGATTATGAGATAGCTAGATCGCGGAGCCAATGAGTGCAACAGGGAATAAATAAGAATCATAAGATGGTAATATTTTTATATAAGATAGAATAATTTGAAAACATGGAAAATAGAGTTAAAATCTCGAAATTATCATTGAATTAAAAACCTTTAAGGAGGCAAAGACTCAGAAGAGTAAAGAACCAGAAAGGGCAATTCTCAGGAAGATAGCATATAAAGAATCTCATTGAATTGTGATGAAAGATGGAAATAGTACCTGAACCAAAGGATTTAATAGAGAAGTCATGAGTAATCAAAATATATGGAGTTTTCAGGAGAGTAGAGACGAAAGAAGATCAAGGAATTGAGATGAGAAGAAAATCTAAGTAAGCGAAGTAAACTTCATAATAATCAATAATAGAGAAAATATAGTAGGACTCTGAGAGTAAGTAATGATTGCAGACGTTCAAGCAACATAGACTAGTGAAAAGAAATACATAGGCAACAAAATGGAGTTTTTAAAGAGCATAACTCTAGAAGAGGCAGTATGACTGATAGTCAGAAAAAAAGAATCAAGAATGAAGTTGAAGATGGAAACTCAGGAAGTATCTGGCAGAAGAATCTTAATACGAGAGTCGACACCGGATGTGTAAACACGGAAATTACAAGATTTTAGATAAATAGTAAGTACAACCATAACATGGGTAGTTACTGAGATTATCACCATCAGTAACACGTTAGAATCCATCCCCACCCTCGTTAAATAACAACAGCAAAGATGGACCCCGATTTTTACTTTAAAGATATCTCCAGAAGCAATTGAATACGTAGTAAAGTAGGCCGGAATATAATAAAATCTTCAGATCTAGTACAAATACATAGTGAAAGAAGAAAAATGGGGCTAAGTAAGAGATTTAAAAGTAAGACAGTCTATATGATATGATTAAAAGAGAAAATAATAGTTAAGCAATAACAGAATATAAAAGAACAACGATGGACACAACAAGAGAATTGTAAGGTTGATGCCTCTTAAGGTAAAAGATAGAGACAGAGGAACCAGAGATTCTGTAAATAGTTAAGAACAATAAAGAAGACAAGAAGAACATCAGGTGAAAGGTAGAGGTAAAACTGTTGAGAAAGGTTAATAATAAATTAGATACCATACAAACAATAACAGAGGTGTATAATGATAAGATAAATTTTCAATGGTACTGCGGAATAGTAAGTTTTCAGAACTGATATAAGACTGAAATCTTATCATATTAAGAAAAGAGAAAGATGGATGATAGTGATCCGTATATTCTTTAAGGATAATATATATAGGATAATACAACTTAGATATAGTCAATGAAAATTAAGACAACCGAAATTATTGAGATTGGGACAACTCTTAACAAGATAAGATTTAATGGATAATTGAAGGTGGAACATTCTAGAGTGCAAGTAGGCAAAGAAGGAATAGTCAACATAACAGATAATGACCGTACTTGTACCAGCAAATGAATTAAGGTGCAAAAGAGTAAACAATACCAGTTTAACCAGAGCCAACATTAATAATAAATAACATAGTTTTAGCATACATATGAATACAATCAAACTTAGTATAGATACTTTGTCTCAAACTCTTTAGCTAACCGAGAGGATTGCCAGAGAAAACTACCTCAAGGTAACGTCCTGAATATGGGATCCATTGATTGACAGTAAGAATACATGAAAAGAATAATTATGAGTTATGAAGTACTAAACCCATAAATAGTTATATATTTGAGAATTCGAAGGAAGAAACTCATAAATAACGAGGACTTAGTAAAGAGAAAGATCAAATAAAGAAAGATCATAAGAACCTGAAGTACATATAAGTTAATGGAAAGTGAAGGTTATTGGCTATAGTATAAAGTACAATGGGGATACCATAAACGTGAAGGGTAACTAAAGTTCCTAAAAATAACTCATGTGAATAATTGAGATAAGGGTTGTTGAATATAGTTGGGAAGTTTAGAAATAAAGTTTCTGTAAGGTGTAGAGATAGTGGTAGTATGACGATAAATGTAGAGTACTGAGCAAAGGATCACGAAATAAGATTAAGGAATTACCTTTCAGTCGAAAGTAAAGAAATTATTCATTAAGTCCCACAAACTCAGAGTAGTATAAACATGTATGACCTGGGATTTCCAAAAGTTTTAGTATTAAGATCTCGAATAAAAAATCAGAAAGGAAATTAAGGAAGTTAAGGATAAGCAGAGACACAGATATCCTCGACCAAGATAAATCTACGAGTTAAGCCCTAGAAGGGATTTGAGGACGAATCCTATTTAAGGGGGAGAATTTATAACGACCAGAAATTCTGACTACTGAAATCTCGACTACTGTTACAATGTGGGATGAGTGTTACATAATATAAATTATTTTTGGACACATATACTCTCATGAAATGACTTTGCGAACGATCAGAAATTTTTTCGAGATTCCGATACTAGATGATACGATGTTCCACTCCGGACAGCCCATGATATTTGGGCCATAACTTTCTCATAAGAACTCTGATTTTTATAAATTATATATCACCGAAAATATGAGATCGAGACCTATAACTTCCGTGTTAAATATTTGTCCAAATTCGAACGAAACGCAGGTTGAAAATGTAGATTAAAAAATCTGAATGAATAGTACTCAGACCTATCTAGAGAGAAATCTCAAATTTTCTCAAAGTTTCTACACATTTGTTCAAAGGTTCAAATTACAAATAGCCCCAAATATAAAAGGGAAACTATTTGAGCATCCCTAAATTTGGAGGAGAAAGAAGAAAAACGTAAAAGGAGAGGAAGAGAGAAAGAAGAAGGAAAAAATGGAAGAAGAAAGAAGAAGAAACAACGAAGAGAAGCAATTACCAAATCTCCATGAGTTAAGAAGAAGATTGGAAAAAATTGAGGGCTTAGAGAGTGAAGGAAATCAAGAAGAAGAAGGCAAGGAAACTTGACCAAAAACTTGGTTTGTTAGATTTTGAAAGTATGATGATAGAATAAGACTATTAGCATGTTACGGATTGCATTTTCGTAATTGGTAAGTAAAGAAAAATGATTGTAGAGTTGAATGTCCAAATTTTAAAAATCTTAAGGGTTTAGTTAAAAACAATAAATAATGAGATTAAAGAATTGATTAAGGATGTTAACTTGGTTTAGAATGTGTGAAGTTGAAGTAATGAGATGGATTGTGTGTTGGTCATAGTATGGAAGTATTGGTGATGTATTTGGATAAGATAGACTTGAGGAAGTAAATTTAGAATCCTTGAAAACAGCCTCGCATCACGACGCACAGAGACCTGCGTCGCGACGTGTACTGGGAAAGTTATAAAGATTTGTTTATGGTTTTTCCGCATCGCGATGCGCACTAAGAGTTTTAGACAGTCGTTTATGGAATGATGAGCGTCGCGATGCGTGGTCAGAGAAACTTCCCCAAATCAATTTTAAATCATTCCAGTTTCACCCTAGCATGTTAGAGGCCACCCCTAAGGGTCTCATCAACACTCGTATGTATATATTACATCATGATATAAGTACGATACACCTCAGAGTGATAGCAACTACTTGAATAAGAAAACTTAGCTTAATTCCGATATATATATATATATTCGGTAGTCCATCTTCTAATCGAGATTATCAATTATAGATCATCGCGCAGGAACCATAAGTTTCTAGTTAGGCGTATGGGGGACTGTGATACGTAACGCCCTCATACGTCAGGTTTTCAGACACAGAGATCAGTTTTCAGAAAAGTTTTATAAAAATGAAAGTTTTCATAAAATAGCAGTTTTATAAGAGACTTTCAGAAAAGATAAGTTTTACAAAAGAGATTTCAGACAAGATTTTCATAAAAGAGTTCAGAGTTTTCAGACAAGAAAAAAGTTTTCATATAAAGCTATTTCGTAAGAGAACTTTGGTTTTAGAACCAAATATTTTCATAATAGTATTTCAAAATTCGTTTTAAATCGTCCACTCACTTAGATTGTTCAAATGATCTAACCCCCCACCCCACTCCCAGTTTTTTCTATTTTGCAGGTATTCCCAGAGGACGAGCTCGAGAGGATAGATACTGATGGCAGTCACTAGGGAGTTGGTCCACCAGGTTAAGTTAGAAATAAAGTTCAGTCCAATTAGAGTCAAGAAGTGACATGTAATATATATCTTGTATTAAAGATTTCTTATATATTGCATTTTAGTGATCATTGTCAGAGTTGTAATGTATATTAAAACAGAGTACCTATTATTAAAAGTGTCATGCATTCATGGTTGATGAGTTGGGAAAAGGTCTCATGCATGAGTTTATATATGAGATAAGAATAGCATATGTCAGAAGTCAGAGGCTCAAGGGGATAGTACAGTCTATTCCCAACCGGTAGCATTGTAGACACTGCATTTTTATATGAGCCCGATGATGAGCCTCGTATGGAGGCACTACATGAAAAGTTGCGGGAAACGAATGCCGGAAGGAAGAAACACCTCTAAAATTAGCACCTTACTGGATTCGAACTCACTAGCCAGCCTCGGATTCGCTCAGTCAGTTTCTGTTTCAAACCTTAGCCTCGGCCCAAAACCTCTGCAACCAATGAAAGCCCATACAATCCATTCACATGCCAAACACCACACAAAGCCCATGCAGCACACGCCCAAGGCCCATGAAATCCACTATGCATGCCCAATTAAAGGAAAACCCCATGCAATTCACATGTGCAATCTCTCAAATCACTTTCCAATTTAACAAGATTTGATATCTCATTCTTTCCAAATAACAAGATTTGAGATCCCCATCACCAAATTTAGGGGATTGTATGCAAAAAATAATTTTGGTAAGATATTCCTCAAATCAATGTGATCTATTTCCTTATTTAGAGATCCCTTCAAGACACTATAAATTAGGGACCAAATCTTGACACAAGGGGGGCTTTGGACGTGATCATTATAAAGAAACCCTAAGACTACCTCTTCTTCTTCTCTTGGGCGTGAACAACACCCTAGGAACAACCAACCAACCCCAAAGCCACTGAAAAGTAGCCAACAAATCACCCAAAACAATCGAAAAAATAAAAGAAAAACATCCTGAAAAATCACTCTAAACCACCGAAAAATAACCAGAAAAAAATAGTGTCAAAAATCACAAAAATAGCCAGCAAAAACAGTGTCAAAAACCGTGAAAACAGCAGCCCAAAAACCGTAAAAATAGTTAGCAAAAATAGTGTCAAAAACCATGAAAATAGCAGCCCAAAACAACCAAAACAGCAGCTAAAAAACCAAAACAGCAGCCTAAAAACAACCAAAATAGCAGCCCAAAAATAGCAGCCAAAACAACCAAAAATAGCAGCCAAAACAACCAAAAATAGCAACCAGGAAATAGCAAAATCGTGAACCAGAAACAGCAAAACAGCAACCATAAAACAGCAAAATAGCAAGCTGAAACAGCGAACCAGCAGCCACAAACAGCGAAACAGCAATCCTTCCGGCAACGGCCTAATGCACTTCCGAGAAAGCAACTTAAAAGGTAAGACCTGAGGGCACTCTTTGCCATATTTATTTTATAGTTCCAGACGCTGTATGCCTGGCTGGACGTGAAATACATACAGTCAGGTATGCGAAGTCCTACATCAAAGACGACCAAATTTCTGGTCACATTCTTTTATTTCTTCGGCATTTTGTTATTTATTTTTTTTATCTATTTAGTGCTATCATTTTTTATTTATTTATTCACTTTCATCGTTATTTTATTATTTCGTATTTATTTTATTATTTATCTTTCATCGTTATTTTATTATTTTACCCTTTTATTTTATTTATTCATGTTGGTGATTATCCGCATATGCATGGTTATATTTTTATGTCCGTTTACATTGCATTGATGATTATGCATGTTAATATCCCTTGCGGTATATCGGATGGAAAACCAGACGATAGTCGAATCCAAATGGACGGTAGTGCGGTCTGTACTTGTGATACAACTCCACATATCACTCGAGAAATATTCATATATGCATGATTAACCCATTTTTGTTTGCTATTTATTTATCAACGTTTTTCCCACTTATCTTTATTTATTATAGTTTTCATTACCGCATCTTGTACTTCTTAATTTAATATGTTTTTTTGAACTATGTTATTGTGGTCATTATTTTGATTGGGTATGTTATTATGTTTTTTTATTCACTTTTATGTATGAATTACATTAAGACTTGGTTTTACCATTGTGTGAACCCGTCCATTATACTGCCATAAGTAAGAGACCATTCCGAACCCAACGGTTTGAGGTCTTCCCTTATGAGGGGTGAGTGCGGCCTTAAATCTTTTTCCTAGTTCACACAGGGTGGCGACTCCTTTATTCTCTGGTTTAGTCCCCCGCAGGCTACTCCGTACTCTCTACGGGCTGCGAGCCCAATAGTGTCGTGGTCGCTAAGCATCATAGGCATAGCGGTGAACCCCACTTCGCTCCTATAGATGGTGACTCCACTGGGGATAGAGAATTGGCCCCGAAACAATGCCTTGTAGTGTCTGTGGCTTTGGCTTTGGTTAACCAAGTCTCATATATTTTGCATACCCTTCTTACCCTGATGGCGTTATGTATCGTGAAGTCGCTTTCACTCAAGGCGGCGGATCGTTATGTGATGATAACCATCACTCGTTGGCATGTACCATAGGGTATAAAAAAACCGCGCTCACTTGGTCGCTCGAACCCTTGAGTGTGGAGACCTAGTTGTGAACAACCCTTCGTGATGAGAGCCTTATCCATACCCTTATAGGCCCGCATACGAACCATATTTATGTGTCCTATAGAATCCACCCCCTATGCTTGTGTTTGGGTCCATTATCATTTGGATCCATTTGGACCTCTCGTCATAGGATACGAACTTGCCACTTAAACTATGACGAGTTTATATCTTATGATGATTGGGCCAAAAGTTTTCAAAATGACAATGGGCCACCCTATGTTTGGGCCCCCTATCATTTGAAGTTATTTAGCCACCTTATCACAAAAGTGTAAATCTGTTGGGCCTTTTCAACTGGGACAAGTTTTCACCTCACGATAATCTGATTGAACGCTTTAAAATGATAACGGCCAACTTGTATGAAAACCTTGATGGGCTTAGAAGGTCCAAACATGATCCGAATATGCCAAACGCATGAGTCCGATATCCACACTGGCTTTCATCCAGGAAAGATACGCCTTGTTATGATATATTTGTATACTTTTGGATATCTCCTAGTCCATCCCCACCACAAACATGATTACCGAGGGCCCAATTCGTCATTTCTAGACAATGGCACGATCCCTATAATAGGCTTATTCAATTTTGTAAATGGTTGGTCTTTGTCTTTTACCGATGGAAAATGACCGAGGTAGCCAAAGTTCATCCCTGTAGCGTAGGAGAGAATGATTTTCTTTACCCCACATTGGTTCATAAAATAAGCCATACCTAGAACATAAATGGACTTACCACGAATGTGGGGGGAATAAGGTCGGAAGGATATATGTTGTTTCGATAACCACATGCATCTCATGCATACACATATCATGCTAAACCATAGTTTTAAAAGCCATCATAGATATCTGTTGGGTTAGAAAAGAATGAAGATTTTTCAAGAAGAGGTTAGCAAGCATGGATGCGTCAGACAGTGAAGGTGTCCAACATCACCAAAATTACCGAGCAACTACAAGCTTTGACCAATGTTGGGGCCAATCTGATAGTACCCCACACAGTGAGAACAGAAAATTTTACAGCCAGGGTAGAAAGACCATTAGGGGGCCTTCAGCTAGAAAAAAAAAATTGTTTGTTTTTAGTCCTTAATAGTTAAGCATAAGTCTAATGATGAAATTATTTTCTTTAGGGTGAAATCTTAGAAACGATAAGTTCTTGATGTAATTTTATCTGATACTTTGAGTAGTTGATCTATGTTAGACTCGTAAGCACTTAATTATAGGTTTTTAGCGGTGAAAACCTGAGTAGTTGGCAAAGTGACTAGTCGAAGAAATTACATGTCGATGAATAATCGTTTACTTAGATGTCTATCCTAATTTGCTTGTGTTATGATATGTGGTATGATTGAAAATAAAAGAAAAGTCTCTAAAAAAAAAAATTAAACCACCTATAACCGATAAGCATGAAGCTACCCATAGGTGAGTATTATGACCACCATGAGGAGAAATGTTACCTTAAGGGGTAGGTGTGTTAAAAAAATACAAAAAAAAAAAGAAAATCATACCATATTGAGCACAAAAAAAAGCAATTGCAAAGCATAATTGAGATATCTAGGTTGGATTGACCCATCGATCCCAATTTTTGAAACGAAATCATCGAGTTGGCTTACCTAGGAATCAAGCCGTAAATGAACCTTTGCACACACACGCTGTGAGTCTGGCTTAGATGATTTATTCAAAGACTTGGATTTGAGTTGCATTGAGTATTTTGAAGGTTCTCTGGTTTCATTACTGGGCATTCTTTAAGGACAATAATATTGTAATTATTGGGATTATTTCATAGCCCGTAATATAGTATGTCGATACGGAATGCCACATCACATAGTGATGGACAATGGAGTCCAATTTCAGGGAGAGGGCACATTTAGAAACCTAAAAATCGGAAGACATGATCCCAAAAGGATGAGGTCGCTTTCAAAAAGGCATAATCCACCTTGACCCGGTGCAGGTAGCAAATAGCATAAAGATGAGCCAGGTCTGAGGATGACCAGTCTACCACCCCGAGAATAACGGACACGACGAGATCTTGAGCCATGGGACCTAAGAAAACTAGAAATCACCAGAGTAGAATTGGCAAAAGGAAACTGTCAGCATGCCAAGGGGGCGTCCAAAGGCCAAAAGGATTTCTAAAGGGGCGAAGAAAACCCTCTAGCACAATAAAGGCCTAACCAAGGATGACATCAAGCCAATATGACAAAGAAAACCCATCGGAATATGGAATGCATCCATGCATACATGCATACACGTCGCATACACATAATTTTTATTTTGTGTTCGCAGGCTTTGAGGAAAAAGAAAAAAATTGATAAATACGAAGAACTCCGAGAATGGAGAACAACCTCTGGAACGAGGACGAGCAAGCCAGGAATGGCACTCCGGGAATGGAGGACAACCTCATGAATGAGGACGAGCAACTCCTCGGGAATGAGGATGAGTAAGCTGAGAATGGCACTCGGAAAATGGAGAACAACCTCGAGAATGAGGACGAGCAACTCCTCGGGAATTAGGATGAGCAAGCCGAGAATGGCACTCCGGGAATGGAGAAAAACCTTAAGAATGAGGACCAGTAACTCCTCAGGAATGAGGACGAGCAGGGAGCAAAGTGTCTCACCATCATCGGTTCAACAGTTTTGGGAATGAATCTCAGGGTCGAGGCCCACATTATCAACAATTTTGGGAAATCCCAGGGTCGAGGCCCACATTATCAACAGTTTTGGGAATGAATCCCACGGTCGAGGCCCATCAACAGTTTTGGGAATGAATCCCGAGGTCGAGGCCCACATTATCAACAGTTTTGGGAATGAATCTCAGGGTCGAGGCCCACATTATCGACAGTTCAGGAATGAATCCTAGGGGGCGAGGCCCATATTATCAAAAGTTTTGGGAATGAATCCCAGGGTCGAGGCCCACATTATCAACAGTTCAGGAATGAATCCTAAGGGGCGAGGCCCACATTATCAATATTTTTGGGAATGAATCTCAGGGTTGAGGCCCACATTATCAATAGTTCGGGAATTAATCCTAGAGGTCGAAGCACCTCAGAGATCGAAACATCTCACACTAGGAACGGTTTGGGAATGAACCATCTCACACTTGGAATGGATTCGGGAGTGAATCCTAGAGGTCGAAGCGCCTCAGAGATCGAAGCATCTCACACTAGGAACGGATCGGGAATGAACCATCTCACACCTAGCACGGTTCGGGAATGAAGCCCAGGGGTCGAAGCACATCATCATCAACTCAGTACAGTTTGGGAATGAATCTCAGAGGTCGAAGCACCTCATCATCATGGCAAAACCCCTCAGTGGATCGAAGAGTCACACAGGAGGACCAAGACGCTATCACCCACACAATTCGGGAATGAATCCCAGAGATCGAAGTATCTCACACTCGGTGGTTCGGGAACAAAGCCCAGGGGTCGAATCACCTCGCCATCAACTCAGCACAGTTCGGGAATAAAGCCCCGAGATCGAAGCATCTCACACCCAGCATGGTTCGGGAATAAAGCCCAGGCGTCGAAGCACCTCGCCATCAACTCAGCACAGTTCGAAAATAAAGCCCAGAGATCGAAGTATCTCACACCCAGCATGGTTCGGGAATAAAGCCCAGGGGTCGAAGCACCTCGCCATCAACTCAGCACAGTTCGAGAATAAATCCCAGAGAATGAAGCATCTCACACCCAGTATGGTTCGGGAATAAAGCCCAGGGGTCGAAGCACATCGCCATCAACTCAGCATAGTTCGGGAATAAAGCCTAGAGATCGAAACATCTCACACCCGGTGGTTCGGGAATGAAGCCCAGGGGTCGAAGAACCTCACCACCAACTTAACTCAGGGATCGAAGCATCTCACATCAGCAGCAAAATGACAGGTAAGTCCGGCAACGGCCGACGAAACAGGTAAGTCAAAAATACATGCATGACTTTGATAGGGTTGTCACTGTCACACACTGCACAAGCCCCATCAAAGTGGGGGCGATTGTAGACACTGTATTTTTGCATGAGCAATACTTGAAAATTTGCGGAAGTTACGGGAAACGAATGCCGAAAGGAAGGAAATCCTCCAAAATTAGCACCTCGCTGGATTCGAACTCACTAGCCAGCCTCGGATTCGCTCAGTCCGTTTTTGTTTCAAACCTTAGCCTCGGCCCAAAACCCCTTCAACCAATGAAAGCCCATACAATCCATGCCCACGCCAAACACCACACAAAGCCCATACAGCACACGCCCAAGGCCCATGAAATCCATTATGCATGCCCAAATAAAGGAAAACCCCATGCAATTCACATGTGCAAATCCCTCAAATCACTTTACAATTTAACAAGATTTGATATCTAATCCTTTCCAAATAACAAGATTTGAGATCCTCATCACCAAATTTAGGAGATTGTATGCCAAAAATAATTTTGGTAAGATATTCCCCAAATAAATATAATTTATTTCCTTATTTAGAGAACCCTTCAAGACACTATAAATTAGGGACCAAATCTTGACACAAGGGGGCTTTGGACGTGATCATCATAAGGAAACCCTAGGACTCTCTCTTCTTCTTCTCTTGGGTGTGAACAACACCCTAGGAACAACCAACCAACCCCAAAGCCACTGAAAAGTAACCAACAAATCACTCTAAACCACTGAAAAAATAGAAGAAAAACAACCTGAAAAATCACCCTAAACCACCGAAAAACAACCAGGAAAAACAGTATCAAAAACCATAAAAATAGCCAGCAAAAATAGTGTCAAAAATCGTGAAAATAGCAGCCTAAAATCGCAAAAACAACCAGCGAAAATAGTGTCAATAACTCGTGAAAATAGTAGCCCAAAAACAACAAAAATAGCAGCCCAAAAACAGCAGCCAAAACAACCAAAAACAGCAACCAGAAAATAGCAAAAATAGCAACTAGAAAAATAGCAAAACCGTGAACCAGAATCAGCAAAACCGCTGACCGGTGCGTAATCACACGTGTATAACCCAAGCGCACATATCGTTCAAGTAGTATAAAAAGTATCGATCCCACGAGGACTTAAAACCTTTTGTTATCAATTTATGAAGTTAAATATTTACAAGTATCTAATGGATTGATTTTTTGATTGGGTGCTGACTTTAAAATTAAAACAAGTAAATAAAATTACGTGAAAGTAGATTGAAGAAAATTCAAATTATAAAACTATCCAGGGTTGTGACTCCTTCCAATATCTTTTTAAAAGATGAGTGGTTATTTTACATTTGTGTAATATATTGGTTTATTAACCTGTAACACGAAATTATGTAAAAGCCTCTTCCGATGGTCAAATACAAATACCCAGTATAACCCAATTAATCATATTCCTATGTTAACCAAGTTATTTGAATTTATTAAGATTAAGTTCCAATTATGGCTACCCTCTCCCGAAAGGTATATTCCTATCCTATAAAGAAATCTATTAAAGGGTTATCTATCCTCAAGGAAGATCGTTGGCGTTTAAGTCTAAGGTCTTAAACCTAAAATCTATTTTCCAAGTTCATTTTAAGTTTACCAGTTCAATTTTATTAATGGCCAGTTAATAAAAAGCATTAGGATTAAGGCTCAATAAATAAACTTTTATATTACCCAAATTGTAATTTAGCCCCTTATAAACCGGTGATATTAGATTTCATCACAACCCCAGATAACTGGCTTAGTTACGACGAATATTTACGGGTAGTAAAAAAACTTAAATAAAATAAAAGACATAAAGTAAAATACTGAAAATTAAATGCTGAAAAGTAAATGCTGAAATTAAATTACTGAAAAGTAAATGCTGAAAGTAAATTGCTGAAAGTAAATTGCTGAAAAGTAAATGCTGAAAGTAAATTGCTGAAAAGTAAATAAAGTAAAAGTACAATAAAAGAAAATGCTGAGGTAAAATGATCCACTTTTATTACTTCTATTTTAGATATCTCCCTTAATATAATATATTTACTTTGCATGATAATTACCAACCAGCCATATAGGCGGTATCCAAATTAAGTCAAATTAAAAATTAATTACCAACCGACCAATCAGGCGGAATCCAGTTTAGTCAGGTTAAAACCAATTTAAATAATTACCAACCGACCAATATGGCGGTATCCTCATTAAGTCAGGTTTTAACTATTTTATATATTATAATTAAGAGAGATTAATCTAAATATTAGTAATAAAAGTTTTACCTTTTACCCCAACAAATGGGAGTTACCTCATCATTACTGAAAAGTAAAAACTGAAAATTACAGAAAGAAAAGTAATGTGCGTAAAAGTAAATTGGGGAAAGTAAAAACTGAAAAGTGAAGAAAAGAAAGTGCGAAAGCGGAAATTAATTACTGAAAGCTGTAAATAAACAAACAAGATACAATCTTCTTAGTATTCTTAAGGAATTCCTTAGAAGAAAGTATGAATTTACAAATGAAATGGCTTGGTATTTATAGGCAAAATTTTGCCCTCATCAAATCATCCACCAAATCCATTATTAATTGCTCCACTAATTGCTCCACTAATTGCTCCACCAAATCCATTATGAATTGCTCCACTAATTGCTCCACTAATTGCTATAATGTTTTTTGGGAGTTTGACTATTTTTATTTTTTATTTATTTATTTATTTATTTGCTTTGAAAATGACTTTAATAATTACACATAACACACTTCTGGATATTTCATCAATTTCGGTCATGTAATCTTCAGAATTCGAAATTATTTTGTTCTTCAAAGTTATAGATCATTGAGTCTTCTTTAATCTGGAACTTGAATCCACTCAATCCGATATCGGAATAAACAGTTATGCCCAAAATACGGCAGATGCGCAAAATTGGAATTTCCAAAACTGCACTTCATTAAAACTCCATTTCAAGTTTCCAATCTCCACAATTAATATGTCAAGTCCAATATTTGCCCTTATTTGACCCACATTTTGTCCTAAATGATTTCATTGAGTCCCAATATTATTTTATCTGCAAAATAAACTAACACATATCAAAACGTTCATCAAACCCGAGAAACTAAACAAAATATTAAGTAAAATGGGCGGTAAATATTGATATATTTTCCGCTCATCACACCCCCAAACCTAAAATTTTGCTAGTCCTCGAGAAAAACAACAAAATAAAATACAAGAAACAATTAATATTAAACTAAGCTACTTTCATAGGGATCACGGTTGCATTTACCATATGCAACAAGCCTTTAAACCTATAGGTGTCCCTAGTGGACGAGTTATAGTCTCGTGAGGGCTTACAGCAACGATACCCACAAACGTTTTACAAAAGTAAAAATATAATAAAACTAATGCACACAAAAGCAAAAAGACAAGAGAAAAGAGAATAAATAAGTTAGTGATTAATCAGGTGAAACTTCTACTCCAAGTTACTAGTTGTTTTCTTTCTTTCTAAATTACTGGATAAGTAAATTCTCCGATTATATTTACCATTCTCCATATGCACAGCTGACAAAATATTAATCAACTCATTTTTGCCCACAACAGTCACAAGTGCAGTTGATAAGAGAGTAATATTTTTGCCCTAAAGTTTTATCAGAATTCACACCTTTTTGCAGCAATGGAATAATTTTTCTGATTTTTTTCTTTGATTTTTGATTTTTTTTATTTATATACAATATCTTCCATCTATGTAGCGAGTGTTGGGTCGGTGGCTCCCAAACTAGTTGGCTTTATGGCACCAGGTGTTAAGACACCCCTACGGACTTAATTACTCAGACTTCAGATATATATATTTTTGCAACATCCTTGATCCATGTAGCGAGCTTTGGGCCAGTGACTCCCAAACCAGTTGGCTTTAGGGCACTAGGTGTTAAAAAACCCTTACAGACTTAATAACTCGGACCTCAGACATTTTTTTTTTACTCCATCACTTTTTGAGATGCTTTCTCCAATTAAACTATAGAACTAAATATTACAAACTTTTCAATTACAACTCATGTCCGTATGTTACCATGCATGTTGATAATACCTGCCAACTGAGCATATGAAGATCCATTTTAGTCACTATTATAGAGAATTCACAAATTAAAATAATTCAAAAGGAAATAAACAAAAATTAACTTGTTCCGAAATAGGTTTTAGACACGTCTCAGGAGTGGAAACTCCTTACTCAGCTATCTCTTACCAATTTCACCTTTTTAGTCAAAATAAAAACACAAAAACGCAAAATATTTTTTTGGTTTTTTTGTAAATTTTTCAAATTTTTTTTTTTGCTATTTCGAAAAATTTTGACTAAAAATAAAATAATAAAAGTAAGATACAATTTAACTATTCTCCTCCCCCAAATCTAAATGAGACATTGTCCCCAATGTCTTAAACAGTAGAAGAAGAGTTTAGAAAATCATACCTGGTAACTGAAATTCTACATCTAAATGAAAAGTTAAAGGTAAAGATCCAGATTTATCCAACGCCTCTTACCACGATCATTATCGGACCAGTTTACCTTGGAAAGAATGGGGTTAATTTGAGGTTCAAATGCTAAGATTTGGTCAATTAATCTGGGGCAGTTCTGGCAGTAAAGATGAGTTCTTTTACAGGCTTTAACACGAACCCATTTCTTCGGACATCATCAAGAAACACACAAGAAAATAAAAAAAAACCATAAACATTGTACAATCCAAGCAGTTTCTGGTGTATGTTCAAGTTTGCCTAAGATAGTACTGTAAAAATTTCCTCCATCGTGCCCAAGCCTCCTGGCAAAGCAATAAAAGCATCAGCACGGTTAATCATCTCTACCCAGTTTCAGACATACATGGCACGATTAGTTCCTCGCCGTTTGATGATCCAATAAGATTCGCCTCCGCCAATGGTTTTGGAATGATTCCCAAGACTTGACTGCCTTCATCTTGTACAGCCTTTGAAACTATCCCCATAAGTCCAAGATTGCCACCGTCATATACTAAGTGTATATTCCTTGCAGCAATGACTCGACCCAATTCCCGTGCTGCTGCTACGTATTGTGGTTTAACACCAACACTAGTACCGCAAAACACACAGATGTTTTCTACTCGTCTTCTTGAAGTGGCTTCCATGTTTTACTCTGGATGCCTTCAAAAGTGCAATGATGAGTTGAATTTATAACACCTGAAAAGGGTGAGTAAAAAATAATAGCACTAGTACATGCCAAGTGACAATTATTAGTCAAACAGTAAAATAAATCGTGAAAGGTCAAAAAGGTCTGGATCCTATCGGAGAAAATAAAAGAAAATAATAAAACAAATCACAATTATTAAGAAAAGACAAAGAGATATAATATGTACAAGAAATGTAGTGGCTTGATTGACGTCTATGCGTCAGGGACAAGCTTCCCATCCAATTTTCTTATAAATTGGCAAACATGGTCTTTTGGAGTCAGATTCCTGAGACTTAACTGTTGTCTTTCTCTTAGAAATTGTGTCTGTAATTTTCGAATGGCTATATGAACATATCCACTGGGATGCATCTCAAGAGTCGAAGATATATCATCTACAGACTCCTTACTCAAGCCATCCCTAATGAATTTAATTTTATCTTCGCGATTATCAGACACAATTCCTAAAGAACGACAATGAGTATTGCAATTCCAGCGTGCACATTTGTAACAAACACCCATTTGCTTAGCTTTACGTTTCTTTGCATAGGTGCTTCTTCCAAAACCAGGCAGATGTGAAATAAAAGAGTCAGAAGACTCACCTGCCAATCGGACCCATGCTTCAATTACCAACGAATGTCATTAGGAACACCATGGATCGTAAGTAATCTCATCCGTTCCAAGCGAGCGTTGTAAAATTTCATCAGAGATTTTTGAGGGAGAGAAGGAAATTGCTTGTGAAGATTTGCAAGAGCTTCTTCCATCGTGAAATGACTTTATCTGCAAAAATTAACACACAAAAATAAAACACACCAGATCATAATATATACATAAATTGCATGGGTTGCCTCCCTGCGAGCGTTAAGTTTAACGTCGTCAGCTAGACGTGACTTCTCGAATGTTAGGCTGGATCTGAAAGTGTGACACTTTCTTTTTGTCGCTCAAATAATTCTCCCCAGTAGTGCTTGATACACTGACTGTTAACCTTGAATGTGTTATTGGTGTTGGGATCCAGTAACTCAATAGCTTCATATGGTAAAACCAAATGATCACAAATGGACCTGACCACCTTGATTTCAACTTTCCAGGGAAAAGTTTCAACCTTGAGTTGTACAACAACACCTGCTACCTTGGTTCCAACTGTCTGTGCACTATTTTTTCGGTCATGCCATTTCTTGGTCTTTTCTTTGTACAATCTGGCATTCTCTTAAGCCTGTAGACGAAACTCCTCCAATTCGTTGAGTTGGTGAATTTGTTTCTCTCATGCAGCTTGTGAGTCAAGATTCAACTTCTTCAGTGCCCAGTACGCCTTGTGTTCAAGCTCAACCGGCAGATGGCATGCTTTCCCAAACACCATACGATATGGGGACATACCAATGGGTGTCTTGTAAGCTGTTCGATAGGCCCAAAATGCGTCATCCAATTTAGTTGACCAGTCCCTCCTTGTTGATCCAACGGTTCTTTCTAAGATTCTTTTGATTTCTCTGTTTGAAACTTCAACCTGTCCATTTGACTGTGGATGATAAGCAGTGGTAACCTTGTGAGTAACTCCGTATTTGGATAGGAGTGCATCAAAGTATCTGTTGCAGAAATGTGAGCCACCATCACTGATAATTTCCCGAGGTGTTCCGAACCGAGTGAAAATGTTCTTTTTCAAGAATTTGATCACCACTTTTGAATCATTGGATGGCAGTATAATTGCTTCGACCCATTTGGAGACATAGTCTACAGCAACCAGGATGTACAGGTTTCCGAATGATGGAACAAAGGGTCCCATAAAATCAATACCCCACACATCGAATATCTCCACTTCCAAAATATTTTGCAAAGGTCCTTCATTTCTCCTGGAAATATTCCCTGTTCTCTGGCACCTGTCACATTGAAGAGTAAAAAGATAAGCATCTTTAAAAAGAGTGGGCCAGAACAAACCTGATTGTAGGACTTTGGCTGCAATTTTGTTTCCGCTGAAGTGTCTGCCATATGGTGATGAATGACAGTGTTACAAAACACGGTTGACCTCCTCCTGTGGAACACACCGTCTCAATAATTGATCAGCACAATGTTTGAACAAGTACGGCTCATCCCAGACATAGTGCTTGACTTCTTTGAAGAATTTCTTCCTTTGTTGAGTTGTCCATTCCAACGGTCATTTTCCTGATACAATGAAGTTGACATAGTCAGCATACCAATGGACATCCTGTTGTTTCATGGCAAACAGCTGTTCATCTGGAAAATTTTCTTTGATTGTCAGTTCTTTGCCAGCTGTTTCTCCATTCTCAAGCCTCGATAGATGATCTACCATTGGATTCTCTGTCCCTTTTCTGTCTCGAATTTCCACGTCAAATTCTTACAGAAGAAGTATCCAACGGATTAATCTGGGTTTGGTATCTTTCTTCGTGATCAAGTATTTGATTGCTGAATGATCTGTGTAGACCACCACTTTGGGACCCAGCAAATAGGAGCAAAATTTATCAAAAGCGTACACAACTGCGAGCAACTCCTTTTCGGTGGTTGTGTAGTTGAGTTGAGCTTCATTCAAAGTTCTGCTGGAGTAGTAAATGGTGTGGAAAATCTTTGCTTTTCATTGTCCCAAAACTGCACCTACAGTAAAATCACTAGCATCACACATCACTTCAAATGGAAGAGTCCAGTCTGGTGCTACAATGATGGGGGCAGAAATCAGCTTTTGTTTTAAGATCTCAAAAGCTTCCTGGCATTCTTTGGTGAAGTTGAAAGGCACATCATTCTCCAGAAGATTGCACAGAGGTTTAGCAATCTTGGAAAAGTCTTTGATAAATCTCCTGTAAAAACATGCATGTCCGAGAAAGCTCTGAATCCCTTTTACTGATGTCGGCGGAGGTAGTTTTTCAATTGTTTCAATCTTTGCTTTGTCTACCTCGATTCCCTTTTGTGAGATCCGGTGTCCAATAACAATGCCTTCCTGCACCATGAAGTGACATTTCTCCCAGTTGAGTACCAGGTTGGTATCTTCACATATTTGTAACACTTGTTCCAAATTTTGCAAGCAGTGGTCAAAAGAGTCTCCAAACACAGAAAAATCATCCATGAATACCTCCATACTCTACTGCAGCATGTCTGAGAAGATGGCCATCATGCAACGCTGAAATATGGTGGATGCATTACACAATCCAAATGGCATTCTGCGGAAAGCAAAAGTACCATAGTGGACATGTAAATGTGGTTTTCTCCTCGATCTTTTGGGGCGATAACAATCTGATTGTACCCTGAATATCCATCCAGAAAGCAATAGAACTCATATCCCGCCAGTCTGTCCAACATTTGATCAATGAATGGCAGCAGAAAATGGTCATTTCTTGTGGCTTTGTTCAGTTTTCGGTAGTCCATGCATACTCTTCATCCAGTCACTGTTCTTGTTGGAATTAGCTCGTTATTTTCATTTGTGGCTGCAGTGATTCCTCCTTTCTTTGGCACACACTACATAGGACTCACCCAAGTGCTGTCTGAGATGGGGTAAATGATGCCAGCATCCAACCATTTAATGATTTCTTTCATTATGACCTCCTTCATGATTGGATTGAGTCTCTGTTGATGCTCCAATGTGGGTTTGTACTCATCATTAATCAGAATCTTGTGCATGCAAAATGATGGACTAATACCTCAAATGTCTACTATAGTCCAGCCAATGGCTCTCTTGTGTTCTCGTAACACTCTCAGTAACTTTTCTTCATGCTCCAATGTTAGTGAAGAAGAAATAATAACAGGTAATACAGAAGAGTTTCCAAGAAATGCATACCTGAGATGGCTCAGAAGTAACTTCAGCTCTAGCTGTGGTGGTTCTTCAATCGAAGGCTTAATTCGATCTTTCTTTGAAAGTTCCAGACTTTCCACTTGTGGTGTCGATTTGAATCGGAATTGTTTGTCAAGGTAGTTGATACATTCCAGGATTTCAGCATCTAGCTCGCTGTCAGTCATGTTGGTGATGCAAGCTTCAAGTTTGTCCGTGGGAGTTGTATCAGTATCCTGAACGATACTATCAACAACATCAATTCTGAAACATTCTTCTTCCTTTTCATCGCTCGGGAATTTCATGGCTTTGAAAACATTAAAGGTAACTTCTTGGTCTTGAACTTTCATGGTCAATTCTCTTTTTTTGTACATCAATAACAGTTCGTCTTGTCGCCAAGAATGGTCTTCCAAGGATGATAGGTACATCTTTGTCTTCTTCCATGTCAAGGATAATGAAATCTGCTGGAAGAATGAGTTTATCGACTTTGACCAACACATTTTCAAAATAACCTCTTGGAAATGCGAGCGTTCGATCAGCAAGTTGTAGTGAGACTGACGTAGGCATTGCTTCTCCAATTTGCAGTTTCCTGTAAATAGAAAAAAGCATTAAATTAACACTTGCACCTAAGTCACATAAAGCCTTACCTATATAATGTTCTCTAATGGTGCATGGGACAGTGAAACTACCAGGATCTTTCAACTTCGGGGGAAGTTTCCTCTGAATGATGGCACTGCATTCTTCCATCAATGCTACTGTCTCGTAATCTCCCAATTTCCGTTTTCGTGAAAGAATGTCTTTCATGAATTGACGTAGCTGGGCATTTCTTCTAAGGCTTCTGTGAATGGAATGTTGATATGCAGCTTTTTGAACACCTCCAGGAATCGAGCAAATTACTTGTCCAGCTTGTTTTTCTGAAGTCGATGTGAAAAGGTGGAGGTGGAGTGATTTGATATTTTTCCTTTGCTTCTTTTTCCTCCGTCTGTTGCCCTTTTTCTTTTGGAATTTCTTCAATGGATGCCTTGATTCCAATATTTTGTTGATCTCAGTACCGTTTTTCAAAGTAATGGCTTGACATTGCTCATTCCCTCTGTTCCTTGGATTTGGTTCTGTGTTGCTGGGAAGATTACCTGGTGGTCTATAACTCTGAGCATTGGCCAGTTGTCCAATTTGATTCTCCAGTGCTTTGATAGAAGCTGATTGGTTCTGAAACATAGCATCAAACGTTTTTAACTGAGCCAGCACTTCTGCTATTCCTGGTTCATTTGCATGCTCATGCCCTTTGTTCTGTTGCTGGAATCCATGTGGTGGATAGTTCTGCTGTTGGAATCCAGGTGGTGGATTGTTCTTTTACCCTGAATTGTTGCCCCATGAAAATTTGGGATGATTCCTCCACCTTGGGTTGTAGGTGTTGGAATATGGATTGTTCCTCTGTCTGTTGAAATTGTTGACATAATTCACCGTTTCTTCAAGTTGGTTTGGTTCTGGTGCTCCTCCATATGGTGAACTTGTGGATCCAGTGGTAAGAGTCTCCATGAATTTTCATATCTGGTCCAGCTTGGCGTTGACTGCTGTATTGGCTCCAACTTCATAAATTCCTGCAATTCTTTGGATCATGCTCCTTTCTATTGGCCACAAGGAATTATTGTTGGTCGTTTCTTCGATTAGGTCCCAGGCTTGATCTTCTCATTTTGCCATTAAAGCTCCTCCAGCAGCAGCATCGATTGTGGTTTTCATCAGTCCAGAAAGTCCATTATAGAAAGTTTGGACTTGAAGCCATTTTAGAATCTCATGGTGAGGACATTTCCAGAGCAAATCTTTGTACCTTTCCCAAGCTTCGTAGAGAGTTTCCGAGTCTTGTTGCACAAAGGATGTGATGTCATTCCTCAGCTTTCCAGTTCTGGATGGTGGAAAGTACTTTGCAAGAAATTTGGTGGCTAAAGTGTTCCAAGTTGTGATGGAACCTGCTGGTAGTGAATATAGCCAAGCTTTAGCTCTGTCTTTCAAGGAGTATGGAAAAACCTGCAGTCTCATTGCTTCTTCAGCTCCTCGGTTGTAATTGAAAGTGCCGCAAACTTCCAGGAAGTTGCTGATGTGGGTATTAATCTTCAGTTGTTTTCCCCCCAAACTGCACTGACTGCTGAATCATCTGAATGCATGTTTCGATGTCACACGCATTTGCTGGTAAAGGAAGAAGTACAATACAGGAAATGAAGCCGTCGACCATCGGAATGGTTCTGTCTCGAATGGGTATTGGTGGTGCAACTTCCAAAGGTCCAGGTTCCATGATGACTAAAGCTTCTTGGCCTTCTCGCCTTTCCCTTCGCTTTACTGTCTGATGGTTCTTTCAATTTCTGGGTCAAGCGGTCGGAGTTCAAAGCTTCTGGTTCGTCTCATGTAGTTTCTGAGAACTTGAAACACAAGAAAACAACAACAATAAGTAAAAAGAAATTAGATACAAGTAAAGGTATCTAACCTCAAAATTAATAGTGAAAGATAAATGAGTCCCCAGCAACGGCGCCAAAAACTTGACCGGTGCGTAATCACACGCGTATAACGCAAGCGCACGTATCGTTCAAGTAGTACAAAAAGTATCGATCCCACAAGGACTTAAAACCTTTTGTTATCAATTTATGAAGTTAAATGTTTACAAGTAACTAATGGATTGATTGTTTGATTGGGTGGTGACTTTAAAATTAAAACAAGTAAATAAAATTGCTTGAAAGTAGATTGAAGAAAATTCAAATTTATAAAACTATACAGGGTTGTGAATCCTTCCAATATCTTTTTAAAAGATGAAGTGGTTATTTTACATTTGTGTAATATATTGGTTTATTAACCTGTAACACGAAATTATGTAAAAGCCTCTTCCGATGGTCAAATACAAATACCCGGTATAACCCAATTAATCATATTCCTATGTTAACCAAGTTATCTGAATTTATTAAGATAAGTTCCAATTATGGCTACCCTCTCCCGAAAGGTATATTCCTATCCTATAAGGAAATCTATTAAAGGGTTATCTATCCTCAAGGAAGATCGTTGGCGTTTAAGTCTAAGGTCTTAAACCTAAAATCTCTTTCCCAAGTTCATTTTAAGTTTACCAGTTCAATTTTTTAATGGCCAGTTAATAAAAAGCATTAGGATTAAGGCTCAATAAATAAACTTTATATTACCCAAACTGTAATTTAGCCCCTTATAAACCGGTGATATTAGATTTCATCACAACCCCAGATAACTGGCTTAGTTACGACGCATATTTACGGATAGTAAAAAACTTAAATAAAATAAAAGACATAAAGTAAAATACTGAAAATTAAATGCTGAAAGTAAATGCTGAAATTAAATTACTGAAAAGTAAATTGCTGAAAAGTAAATTGCTGAAAAGTAAATGCTGAAAGTAAATTGCTGAAAAGTAAATAAAGTAAAAGTACAATAAAAGAAAATATTGAGGTAAAATGATCCACTTTTATTACTTCTATTTTAGAGATATCTCCTTTAATATAATATATTTACTTTGCAATAAATTACCAACCAGCCATATAGGCGGTATCCAAATTAAGTCAAATTAAAAATTAATTACCAACCGACCAATCAGGTGGTATCCAGTTTTGTCAGGTTAAAACCAATTTAAATAATTACCAACCGACCAGTATGGCGGTATCCTCGTTAAGTCAGGTTTTAACTATTTTATATATTATAATTAAGGGAGATTAATCTAAATATTAGTAATAAAAGTTTTACATTTTACTCCAGCAAATGGGAGTTACCTCATCATTACTGAAAAGTAAAAACTGAAAATTAAAGAAAGAAAAGTACTGTGCGTAAAAACTGAAAAGTAAAAAAAGAAAGTGTGAAAGCGGAATTAATTACTGAAATCTGTAAATAAACAAACAAGATACAATCTTCTTAGTATTCTTAAGGAATTCCTTAGAAGAAAGTATGAATTTACAAATGAAATGGCTTAGTATTTATAGGCAAAAGTTTGCCCTCATCAAATCATCCATCAAATCCATTATTAATTGCTCCACTAATTGCTCCACCAAATCCATTATTAATTGCTCCACTAATTGCTATCATGTTTGGTAGGATTTTGACTATTTTTATTATTTATTTATTTATTTATTTTTTGCTTTGAAAATGACTTTAATAATTACACATAACACACTTTTGATATTTTATCAATTTCGGTCATGCAATATTCATAATTCGAAATTATTTTGTTTTTAAAAGTTGTAGACCATTGGGTCTTCTTTAATCTGGAACTTGAATCAGCTCAATCCAATATCGGAGTAAAAAGTTATGCCCAAAATACGACAGATGCACAAAATTGGAATTTCCAAAACTACACTTCGTTAAAATGCCCTTTCAAGTTTCCAATCTCCAAAATTAATATGTCAAATCCAATATTTGCCCTTATTTGACCCACATTTTGTCCTAAATGATTTCATTGAGTCCCAGTATTATTTTATCTGTAAAATAAACTAAAACATATCAAAACATTCATCAAACTCGAGAAACTAAGCAAAATATTAAGTAAAATGGGCGGTAAATATTGATATATTTTCCGCTCATCAACCGCAACCAGAAAACAACAAAACAGCAAGCTGAAACAGCGAACCAGTAGCCACAAACATCGAACCAGCAATCCTTCCGGCAACGGCCTAACGCACTTCCGAGAAAGCAACTTAAAAAGTAAGACCTGAGGGCACCCTTTACCATATTTATTTTATAGTTTCGGACGCTGTATGCCTGGCTGGACGTGAAATACGTCCAGCAGGGTATACGAAGTCCTACATCAAAGACGACCAAATTTCTGGTCATATTCTTTTATTTCTTCGGCATTTTGTTATTTATTTTTTTTTTTTTTATCTATTTAGTGTTATCCTTTTTTTATTTTATTTATTCACTTTCATCGTTATTTTATTATTTCGCATTTATTTTGTTATTTATCTTTTATCGTTATTTTATTATTTCGCCCTTTTATTTTATTTATTCATGTTGGTGATTATCCGCATATGCATGGTTTATTTTTATGTTCGTTTACATTGTATTGATGATTATGCATGTTAATATCCCTTGCGGTATATCGGATGGAAACTCAAACGTAAATTTCGTAGCCGAATCCGAATGGACGGTAGTGCGGTCTGTACTTGGGATACAACTCCACGTACCACTCGGGAAATATCCATATATGAGTGATTAATCCCTTTTTGTTTGCTATTTATTTATCAATGCTTTTCCCGTTTATCTTTTTTATTATAGTTTTCGTTACCGCATCTTGTGCTTCTTAATTTAATATGTTTTTTTGAACTATGTTATTGTGGTCATTATTTTGATTGGGTATGTTATTATGTTTTTTTTATTCGCTTTTATGTATGAATTGCATTAAGACTTGGCTATACCATTGTGTGAACCCGTCCATTATACTAACATAAGTAATGGACCATTCCGAACCCAACGGTTTGAGGTCTTCCCTTGCGATGGGTGAATGCGGCCTTAAATTTTTTTCCCAGTTTACACTGGGTAGCGACTCCTTTATCCAATTTATTTATTTTGTGTGAATTATAAATTATTTATACTCATGCATATTTTAAATGTCATATAAAATTAGCATAGTGCCTACTCTTGCATTATAACTGTAACATCCCGGGTTATTTTAGAATATTAGCGTGAATTTTAATTTTCGCGCGTGAGACCGCGTCCGAACGCGAGGATTATTTTTACGAAGTAATGGGAATTATTATAAGAAAAAGATGAAGAATAATGTAGAATTAACTAGAAAGGTTAAACTTGGAATTTAACAAATTAAATAAATAAACCCTAGATATTTTACACACACATTTAATTAGAAAATTCTAGACACACAACACACATTAATTATATATATATATATATAGCCCACACGTGTAAAAGGGAAAAAGAAAGAAATAAGAAACACACACTAAGTTCACACTCACGCACGCACACAGCTCATCATCACACACACACAGAGCTACGTAAACCAGAAGAGAACAACAGACGCAGAAAAACAGAGAAAAAGAAGGTAGAAGCTGATAAATTAGAGAGTGACCGAGAAGAGAGAATAGAAGCAGTGAAGGGAATAACAGGCTGGGCTAAGAGAGAGAGAGAGGCCGATTGACAGTGATGAGAGGAAGACAGAATAAAGAAGATGATGAGGGAGTTCGGGCTTGCGATTTTGATTTTGATCATGGGTACTAATGACTGATTTCTTGAATTTTTATTGAATTGGATAAATTTGGGTTTTAGGGCAATTTTCCAAATTGACTCAAGAATGATGATGATGGGTATATTAAGTAAACAAGAACTGATTTTAGCCTTGAACATTGAAAGAAATTAACCGGATTAAAAGAATGGTACGATTTGTGGAAAAATTGGTAGAACCCTAGAATCTGGATTTTCGTATAAGTGTTTATGAATGGGTTACATGAGTTATTGAAATATGGAAATGAGTTAAAATGAAATTCTGGAAATGTGTGTATGAGTATGCGTATAACAGTAGTAATAGAAGTAATGAGGGTAGTAGAAACAGAAATGACATCAGTAGTAATGAAGATGATAGTAGCAGTAGAGATTGGTTGAAATTGCAGTAAAGGTATATGTGTAGGCACAGAACCTGGATATGGAATTATTGAATTAATGTCCTTAGATGCAAGTTTTAGTAATGGCTATGTATTTAGTTTGAGTATAAACTTGTGGTTACTGGACATGGGAATGAAATCAGTGTGTTAGCCTGATTTAATAATGTTTGTAAGTATAAGTAGTTGCTGAAACAAGCCTTAGTAGTGTGATGATACATCAGTAGTGAGTATGAATTTGTTGTGTGCATCCTGAACTAGAAACCAAATTCTGATTATAGCCTTTGACGTCAGACCCTGGTTAGGGGCCTTGAGTATGATAACAGACCTTAATTCAGCCTTAGAACAGCCTTTGAGCAGACCCTCAGACATGAGCACCTGAAATTAACTTTATAGTTGGCTTCGGATCAGCCCTTACTTATAGAGTAGTTTCAGAAATCAGGCCCTGCAATGACACCGAGTCAGAACCTAGAAAGTCAGATCCTGTCCAGTGAGGCTCGGTCAGCCCCTGAAATAGTTCAACTGGAGTCAGACTCTTCCCTAAGACTCTGTCAGCCCCTGAAATTGTCAAACCGGATCAGACCCTGCCTTATACATCCGACCAGCCCCTGATGGTTATGAAACTAAGTCAGGACCTGATCAGAAGGTAATTCCAGCTCCTGAAACAGTCAGTCCGGGTCTGACTTAGCATAGCAGAACCTATTTAGCCCCTGCAACATGAAAATAAATTGAAGGTTATTAATTTATGAGTGTATGCATGTATCAGTGTAGTAGTAAAAGCATATGATGCATAAAGAAGAGTAAGCATTAGTATGATAAGAATGAATGAAAGAATGATAATGTAACTAGCATCGGCTAACAAGATTAAGTCATTAAAACATGGATCAAATGTGAAGTGCATAAAGTGCTAACTGGTATCCAGTTTCTATAGGTATTGTTATTTCTAAAGTTCAATTTAGTAATGATATTGGAAACTTATATTGAACATATATACTGATGGATAAAGTAAGTGAATGAATAAGTAAACTATATATATATATATATATATATATATATCAGCTATGCATTTGTTTATATTGGTTGTATGTGTATGTGATGGTAGGTGTTTTAATTTGAAGTTTAAATTGATATTAGAACAGGAAATTAAGAAAGGAATTTAGGAAATTGCAAGATAGTGATGTAAATAAATGTGTATAGAATATGTATGATGCATGTAAAGTGTACTGATGATAGTATGAACATATGAAACATAAGATAGAGGTGGAAGCAAATAAAGAGTAATATACATCTGTTATTAATTTATTGGTATGCACAGACTACAGGTATGTATTGTGACTTGAGAGTTATCCGTGAATGTGTCGTGACGTTTAATGAGATTATGAGGATATAAGAATGTTAGATGATTGTGTTGGATCATGTGTGTTGAAAGCAATGATGTATAATTGCATAAGAATAAATAGTATATGGATACACTAGAATATATTTGAGAATATGCATATCTGAGAATGCACAAGCATGGGCATGAAACTGTATGTAAGCATTTCCGAAATATATGTGCATAAGTGCATAAGTATAAATCAAAGGTTTTCAGAAGAAACAAAAATGTTTTCAGAATTTGATTTTATGATTTTCGGGGCATGAGGAAAAAACTCACCCCAGTATGTAACTTGAGATTCAGTTGGAATTGACGGATATCATATGGATTCGGGATTTGGGATTTGACCCATCCCAGCTGTACACTAATTGGAATTGACGGATTTAGACACATGTGCACATGTGGAGGACTGGGGGGACGCTCCTAGATCCTCAGCGCTCAGATGGTACATTCCTGGGCGGAGATGCGCCTCCGGGCGGAGATTTGGTTTTCAGAAAAAGGATTTCAGATTTCAGATATCAGTTTTTCAGAAAATGAGTTTTGAGATTTCAGATTTTCAGAAAACAGTTTTCTAAGATACAGATTTCAGTCTACAAATACAGTTTTCAAAGAGATTTTCTGGAAAGAAAAGTAAAAAATAGAGTTTCACAGCAAAAATTTTTAAGAAATGATTTTTCAGAAAAGAATATTTCAGAAAAGGATTTTCAAGCATTATAGAAGCATGGCATGTTAGAGTAGAGCTTAGTTTATAAATCATGCATATAAGTCATACATTCTGGTTATCATTTGAAATGCATATAATGGGCATTAATGCATAATAGCATGATTATATCTATGTGCATAAAATTGATGTGTGTATGTATTGTAAGTTTACCTAGAATGGGTATTTTGTAAGCACTAATGTATCATAACATGATTTCTTATATATATATATATGTGTGTGTGTGAATGACTACAGTGGGATAAACATGGCAAGTTAAGGTAGAGAATAATATACAGACTATGCATATTGATTATGATTTATGATTGTTATTAGAAGTGCTTAAATGGCATTGATGCATGATAACATGGTTACATTTAGTTGTATATATGATTGATGATTGTATGCGTTGTATGTTTACATCGAAGAAGCATTTTGTGAAACACGGGGGCAATAATAATGTGGTTACGCAAAAATGTATTCAAGGTTGATAATAGTATGTTAAGCGTTTAATAGAAAGAATATTTTATGATGACCGATTTGATGATATTTCAAAATAAAGGAAGAAAGGAAGTTATAATAATTACCTAAACTGGATTACTTAAGAGTAAGTAGGAAAGAGGAAAGATATCAGAGTAACGCATCGGAAACGTAACAAGACTTAATATAATAAATGGAATGATAGAATGTGAGGACTATATTATAGATATGTAAAGTGCAAGTAGGAAACAAGATGTAATTGTGAGTATGATTCAGAAAAAAGAAATTAGTAACAAAGTGGTAATGTTTGAACATAGATAAGAGTTTTACAGTTCACTCGGAACTGGCAATTATGTGTGATTATAAAAACAGTTTAGATTATTAAAAGACTAAGAAACAGACTTACTTGTTTATCGCTTAAGGAATGAGCATAGTTACTTACTGAGTCATTATGACTCACACCACAACAGTTTGTTAGTTTTGCAGGTTGGTGACCTGATCGGTCGACCACAGACATTAGAGCTTGAGGAGCCGGATAGCAGCGTTGCAGTCAGCCAGTCACCAAGTCTTGGGAAAGTCGAGTCTTGTGTACAGGTTGAGTTTAAAAGCATTGTATTTGAGTATTGATGAGACGTGCTGAGCACGGATGCTTTTGTTGTAAAAGTTTTTGTATATTCGTATTTTCGGGCACGGAGCCCTGGTTGTATTATGTCTTTGTGTCTGCATCGCATTTTAGTTGGGCCCTTAGATTGCATTGATGTTGAGATGCCGGCCTGAGGCCGAGATTTTTATTCAGGTTGTAAATGGATGCTGGCTATAGCCAGGTTGCATGATGTTACAAATACATCATGCCGAAATTTTTCTAGAATCAGAGGCTTATAGAGATGGGTTTAGCCCGTCTCCTGCCGGTAACATTGCTGCTAAGGCGGGATGTTACAATAACATTCCATATATACATGTGCATTTTCATAAATTTGTTTAAGATATTAAATAGTTTCTAATTAGATTAAAAACTATTTTAGAAATTTTTTTGATTAGTTGATTGAATTAAATAAAAGTGTGAACTAATTTTAAATCGTTAAAATTTGTAAAATCACAAAATTTATTTCTAAACATTTCTAATAAATCGTTTATTAAGAATAATTTAGATGTTTCATAATGAATTTAAGTTTTATTGGTAAAATGGATATTTTTATTATGAAATAATTAACTTGGTAATTGGAGACCTTTAATATTGATTTCTTGGTCTTTTCACTAGGTTGACAAAATATTAGATGTTTTACATATAAAACTAATTGACTTAAAATAAAATGAGTAAGAGCGAGTAGTTTGTCAAAACGTCCATTGGCCTCCAATGTTAGTGCAACATCATGACATTTAAATGGGGTTTCGTGATGACCTTAGTTTCATCATCCCTAATGAGAGTCTTTGCTTAGGTTAATATCAAGGTTGTACTTCTTGCGATATGATTTATAAAATGTATTTCATAATTGACCTACCACAATATGGTTATTATAAGTTAAATTTTAAGAATATGAAATGGTAGGTTACACTCATAAAAATGTAGTTAAACGTACTAATTTCGTTTTGACCAAAAATCGGTTATTAATAAATTTTAAAAATATAAGATATTTTCAATATATTTATTAATTGAGATTGTCTCTATTTTAATAAGATGTTGTGATCGACCCTAAAGCAACACAATATGCTTATTAAATTTCCGAGGGTATAGTAGTGCAATTTTTTTTTTTTTTTTTGCATATGCATCATGCATCATGATTACTATGCCAAATTAAATTTTGAATTTTATGCATGGAATAATTTAGAATATATTTTTATTTTATTTCAAAAATATGTCAAACTCAATCCTATCATTGCTTGCGACTGAAAAATTAATTGGTGATAACTTTGCTAAGTGGAATAAAAACATGAATATAATACTTGTGCTGGATAACCAGAAGTTTGTCCTAACAGAGGAATGTCCTCGAGAACTTACTGTGAATGTCAACAAAAATATTAAAGATGCCTATGAAAATTGGATTCGAGCAATTGACAAAGCTCGTTATTTTTTTCTTTCTGCCATGTCCCACTTGTTTAATACGAAACTCGAAAAGACAAAGACTGCTTATGAGATAATGGAGTCTATACAAGACATGTTGGTAGACCCTCTAATCAAGCTATATATATATATATATATATATATATATATATATATATATATATATATAATTAAAAATTAATTAATTTAATTAAAATATTTTTTACAAGTAAAACTGAGCATGGACTGGGCTTAAACTTTTATACCTAAGTTCGGACCATATATAAAAACTAAAATTTTATTCTCAAGGCTCGAGTGGCGGAATTTGGACTCTTCTACCACCCATAACCTCAATTGCCTAATGGAACTGTTGGGGTTTTTGGTGGTAATTTGGGTAAACACACCAGAAAGCCGGAAAATCAAAATTTTCCGATTTCAATAATTTTTCTTGGGTAATTAAAATAAACTAATTTATCTTAATTACTCAATACTTAAAAATTGAAATTTTTACCCAAAAATCGAATTTTTCAGTAATTACCGTTTTGCCCCAAAACTTTATATTTTAATCATTTTAGTCCAAAATTATCAAATACAATTCTAATTGATTCTGAATCAATCCTAAAATGATTTATACATGTCTAATACATGAAAATACAGTTTGCAAACCAAAGAAACCGAATTTCCAGAATTTACCGAATGGTCCCTAAACTTTCAAGAATTTACAATTTGGTCATTTTTGTTCAAAACATGTCAAGATCAAATCCAAAAATTCCCAAATTTAATATACATCATATATACAAAAAATCTCATCACATATATGAAAAGCCCCAAATTTGGTGAAGGTTAAAAATCGTAATTTTATAATTTCACAAATTAACAAAATTAACATCAAATTAATTAAATTCAAAACTTTAATTCAATTCCCACAACACCAAACAAGCCTCACCATCATGAAACAACTCAAGAACAATTCTAGGTCAATCATGAGTGGCTAAGTAACTCTAGAATTTCAACTTCCAACAAATGGTTAAAAAGAATGCTTAATAAATAATTTAAAGCAATCTAAATCATTTTACATGCTTCCATCTTTCATCCAAGTTCTCAATCATCAAATCACATCCATAAAAGAGTAGAGAAAAAACTAAGGTACACGTGTTGAAGCTTAGTATGATAGAAACAATTTTCATGAAGGAAAAAGTAAGAAAATACTTACTAAAATCTTGATTTCCCAAGCTTTCTTTCTTTCTTTCTCCTTTTTCTCTCTTTCTCTCTTTGTATTTGATTTTTAATGTTCTTGAATTAATGAAACAAAAAAGAAAACAAGGCTTTATATATTTTTGCAAATTGCCGAGAATTTAAAAAAATAATAGCCAAGTAATTTTCAATTTTTATTTCAATTTAAATTAAAAGGATAATGATTTAATTATTTGTGGTATAAATTCATTAAAACTTTTAATGTTTATCACAAAATAACGAATTAAATCATGCCAATTTATCCAATAAAGATTGACCACTTTATCCAATTAAAAAAATACCATTTATCTTACTTTAAAAAAAGCAAAAGATATATATCATTTAATTAATTTAATTATTCAACATTTGAATAATTAAATAATTAAATAAAAATATCTTAAATATATGTATTATATTTACATTAAATAATCAAAATACATATATTAATAATAAATGTCAAATATCACAATTCGACATTTAATAAATGGCCGAAAGATTCAAAAGTATGTATTTTTGTTTAACCGTTAAACGACTTATAAATAATCAGTATTATTTATAAAAGTTTCCCTAGTGCCCTACGAGTATATCTCATTAGTAAGACACTCTAGGTTCAGGAATATCCGTCACGAAATCCAATTTCGTGTCCATAATCTACCCACCGTAATTATGACGAACAAAGATAAAATCTCTGAACCATACAGGTCGATGTCACTGCATACGTATAATCCTTCCATCACAGGTATCTGGATTATCCCAGAGATATGATATAAATGTCAAATCTTTTTAGGTCTAATCTCGTCGACGATTCTATTAGCAATCTCTTAAATAACACTTAGAACTAATTTCTACAGTACACCACGGGCCCATGGATTTAACAGATTGCTAATTCCATAATGGATACCTATGCTCTGTACACAGAACTGACGGATCATATCTTGATATGCACATGATATCCTGAGGATCAGTCCACACCCAACGAACAGGCGGAGGTCTGATCTAAATAGATCGGTGACGTGACTGCCATCAAACTGTGGAGGATACCTCATATATCTATAGTGATATCTCAAGTCAGAGGATTACTATGCTCACTCAACCCGAGAAGATTCTTATTGATGTCGGTGTACCATCTATTAAGAATCTTCGGTGATTCGTTCAGTGTTTATCCGATATAAACACCTACGTGTCTATATGAGTCTCCCGAGACTTATGGTTCATTGAGAAACCATTAGAATCCATCATTCTAATATACGACCGTACCGGTCTCAACGGATTTATTACTGACCAAGTATTGTAAACCTTGACCAGGAACAGTTAAAGAATGATATTGTTATGATACTGTTTAATATCAATTGCGACGCTTTTGTAACTGTATCACAACTAATCACTTTATGGTCATTTACGTCTTTACCATATAATAAAAGAATTTATATTACAGAAACTATTTATTTTATTCATTAATAAAATATATACAATAGTATTTACAGGGAAATACATAAGAAATTTGAGCTCAGAGCACCAACTCTAACAAAATCTCCCACTTGCTCTAGTGCCAATATCGATTGTATCTAATACCAATTGACTCCACATCTTATCAAATAACTTCGGAGAATAGTCCTTCATAAGCGGGTCTGCTACATTATCTTCACTGGGAACTTTACACACGACAATGTCACATCGCGATATAATCTCTCGAATGATGTGGTACTTTCATTCCACATGCTTCAATTTCTGATGCACCCTTTGTTCCTTTGCTTGTGCAGTGGCACCAGTATTTTCACAGTATAACATAATTGGTTTTTGATACTCGGGAGAACTCCCAATTCTGTGATAAACTTCTTAAGCCAAACAGCTTCTTTTGCAGCTTCAGAAGCAGCAATATATTCTGCCTTTGTGGTGGAATCAGCTGTAGACCCCTGTTTGAAACTTTTCCAACAAACTGCACCTCCGTTAAGGGTAAATACGAATCCTGAGGTAGACTTTCTATTATCGGGATCCGATTGGAAATCAGAATCCGTATACCCATTAACCCGCAGTTTTTTTCCTCCATAAATGATAAACTTATCCTTAGTACCTTTAAGATACTTCAGGATATGTTTAACAACCATCCAATGGTCATTTCCTAGATTGGACTGATATCTACTGGTTACACTAACCGAGTAGCTAATATCAGGCCTCGTACATAACATGACATACATAATGCTACCCAAACATGAAGCATAAGGTTGATTAGACATTCTAATCTTCTCATCTTGTGTTTGTGGACACATCTTCTTCGAAAGATGAATGTCATGTCTGAACGATATATTTGTTGTCTTACAATTAGCAAAATTGTACCGTTCTAAGATCTAATCTATGTACGTCGATTGTGATAACCCAATAAGCTTCATTTCTCCATCCCTATAAAGCTTTATACCCAAGATATAAGAAGCTTCACCCAGGTTCGTGATGTGATCCTAGCTGCACCTGATTCGGTCCAGACCACAACCGATCCAATCCATGTACCGTTGGACCAATTACAAACAACAGGGCTCGGAAGATCAAGGACGCTATGGCAGGCCTGGCCCAACGCCATGTAGCTGAATTGAACAAGCATGTTCGAGATCTATTGGACTTCAAGGAAGAGGGTTCAAGAGTTATACACTTGACCCAAGTCATCGGGGAGCAGCATGAATCGTTTTCAGTTATTTAGGCATTCTTATTATTATTTGCATGTATGGAACCAACGGGGATTACCGTTTTTATTTATTATTTGGGTTAGTTTATTTTAGTTATTTATGGGTTCAAAATGGGCTAGAAATTAGGATTTATTGGCTTTTAGTTGGTAATGGGTAGTTTAGTAGGGCTATATTAATCTTTTAGCTCTATTAGGGTTTGAGTATGTTGCTATTTAAACTCAAAAACACCTCTTAATGAAGCACCCTAATTTTGTGCGTGAATAGTACTTTTATTTCTTGAGATTGAGAAATTTTATCATCGTTCAGTGATTGAACAAAGACTTATCAAAGGGTTGGCATCCTTTGTGGCGTCCTATTTGCTGGCAAAATTCATCTGAGGCTATCTCCAAGGGTTTTCAAGGACAGGTTCTTTGGGGGTCTACGGGATCTTGGATCGGGTTTCGTCTTTTCGTATCCTGTTTCGTATCAATTGGTATTCAGAGCCAGATTTCAGGTCTGACTTTTAATTATTAATCTCTATTTTTTTTGCTTTCTTTTTTTCTTATTTTCTTCTTTTCCGTTTCTTCTTTGTTTCTGTACGTCTGTCATTTTTTTTTTCCTCCTTTTGTTTTCTGTTAGCGTTCTGAAAAAAAAAAAAAAAAAAAAAATCATTGTCACAGTTCTGCCTTTTGCTTGTTTGTTTACCATTAAAACAAAGTTTGCAGTATTGAAGTGAAAAAAAAAAAAGACAGGTTCACGCCACTAAAAAAAAAAAAAAAAAACAAAAAAAAAAAAAAAAAAAAGTCAAAAAAAAAAAAAAAAAAAAAAAAACAAAAGTAGAGAAGTGAGCAAAAAGTAAGGATTCACGGCTGTCAAATTTTATTTTTTTTTTAATTGATGCTATAGTATTTGCAGCTTTATTCTTTCTTTTTTTTTTCTATACTTTTGTTGCTTGTGTTTCTTGAGTTTTGTTCTAAGCGCGTGTGGGGTCTGAATTTCACAGTGATATCAATCTAGAATTTGCTTATCGGCAGTGTAGCAGTATCAAAAACAAAAAAAAAAACAAAAAAAAATTCTAAACTCACATTGCCAGGATTTGCATGGTACCCATCGCACTTGTGCCTTTATTCATTCCTTTTGCACTCTAGTTTTAGGTTTTATTATTCGAGTATCGTCGTTGCTTCTCGAGTCACATCTCATATTACTTGATACCCTTATTCATTTGTTTCCTTGTGGATTTTGCTGACTTTTGGACTACACACGGATTGTGCAATCCATTGGTGGTTAGCGATCGACATTGAACGGAGGTAAATTTTTCCGAAGAGAGTGTTTGAGAGAGTGAAACACGAGAGTTCGTGAGGTTTTCTTTGTTTAATTTATTTATTTCTTGTTATTACTAATCTGTTTGTTAAGTAAGATAGCAGAGAAAGTTATGGACGTTGATGAGAGGTTTAAAACCATGGAGCAGAATATGGCTGAGTTCCGGGAGATGTTTGGCACTATGAATGCGGCAATAGAGAGGTTGTCGAGGGAGGTTACTAGTCTCCAATTCTCTAGTGGTCAGAAGGAGGTTGAGGGGCCACAACATTCTAGGCAGGAACAGGCAGAGCAACAACCACATAAGGTGGCTATACATGAGTTTGAGGCAGAGAATAATCTGGATGATATGGAGGAGTTGGATGAGTTCGAAGATGAGGAGGTTAGGAATAGGCCGCGAGATAGGCGGTATGAGAGGAGATATGACCGGCGGGATAGGAGGTTTGATGAGCAGAGAGGTTTTCAGAGAGGAGATAGAAGGGCCTATGGGGGAGAAAATAGACGATTTGATGATAGGTTTGGTGACAGATTTGGAGATAGATATGGGAGAGATGCATATGATGAGCATAATTATGCCTATCGGAGGGAGCCTGACAGGAGAGATCATGGTAGGAGAGATGATATTGATGGTGACCTAGGCAGTATCAAGATGAAAATTCCATCTTTCCACGGTAGAAATGATCCAGAGGCGTACTTGGACTGGGAAAGGAAGATTGAGCTGATCTTTAATTGTCACAGTTATTCTGACGAGAAGAAGGTGAAGTTGGCTGCAATTGAGTTTACAGACTATGCGGTGATTTGGTGGGATCAGTTTGTAACTAATAGGAGGAGGAACCATGAGAGGCCAGTTGAGACTTGGGAGGAGTTAAAGGCTCTCATGCGTAAGAGGTTCATTCCAAGCCACTATTACAGAGAATTATATCAGAAGCTACAACATTTGTATCAGGGTTCGAAGAGTGTTGAGGACTATCATACAGAGATGGAGGTAGCAATGATTAGGGCGAATGTGGTGGAGGATAGAGAAGCCACGATGGCTCGGTTTTTAGGAGGTTAAATAAGGAGATTGCAAGTGTAGTTGAGTTGCATCATTATGTGGAGTTGGAGGATATGCTACATATGGCGATCAAGGTAGAAAGACAGTTGAGGAAGAAATCTGCGTCTAGATACATTACACATGGAACTTCTGCTTGGAGGGGAAAGTGGCCTAGTAATGAACGGAGAGATGAGGGTTTCAATAAGCCCAGGGCTGATAGTGGTAAGGGAAAGGAAATAGAGGCTGGTAGAGTTAAGGTTAAGTCGGAAGTGGTAATTCCAAAATCCAAGGAGGTGAAGTGTTTTAAGTGCTTAGGTTTGGGACATTATGCATCACAGTGCCCCAACAAGCGAACACTAATATGAGGATGATGGTAATATCGATTCCACAGATGAGGAGGTGGAAATGAGGATGCCTACATTAGAGGATGCTAATGATGATGAGGGAGCAGCATACCCACTAGATAACCTGTCGCTTGTGTCTAGGAGAGCATTGACAGCACAGATAGTTGAGGAGGAGACCGAGCAGCAGAGAGAGAATATTTTTCATACTAGGTGTAGCGTGAATGGGAAGTCATGTAGTATGATCGTAGATGGGGGTAGTTGCACCAACGTGGCTAGCACAGCATTGGTGGCAAGATTGGGGTTGTCATGTTTGGCACATCCTAAGCCATATAGGCTACAATGGCTTAATGAGTGTGGTGAGATCAGGGTGACCAAGCAGGTATTATTGACTTTTACCATTGGACCTTACACGGATGAGGTGTTGTGTGATGTGGTACCAATGCAGGCAGGTCACATACTTTTGGGGAGGCCGTGGCAGTTCGATAGGAAGGTGATACATGATGGGTTTCGAAACAAATATTCTTTCCAGCATAAGGGCAAGCCCATTACATTATACCCTTTGACACTAAAAACGGTCCATGATGATCAAGTCAAATTACAGTTGGAAAGGGAAAGAGAGAGAGAAGAAGCCGCATCCTTGGGGGGTAAGAGTGATAATAGTGAGGAAATGAGATCTAAACACGAGAGTGGGGGAACACTGGGATTAGAACTGAGAGTAAACCCAAGGGAAAGGGGGCCGAGAGAGAGAGTGAGAAGAAAGGAGAGTGAAAAAGAGTTTTTATCTTGGTGAGGGAGAAGTGAGGAGAGCCTACAAAGCTAGCAAACTCATGTTGCTGCTAGTGTATAAAGACACACCTTACTTTTCTTTACTTACTAACACTAACAATTCCCTTCCTGTTTCTATATCTTCTCTTTTGCAGGAATTTGAAGATGTACTCACAGAGGACATTCCTAATGGGCTTCCACCATTCGAGGGATAGAACATCAGATTGATTTCGTGCCTGGATCTGTCATTCCTAATAGACCCGCGTATAGGAGTAATCCTGAGGAGACCAAGGAACTTCAAAGGCAAGTTGAGGAGCTGATGGAGAAGGGTTACGTACGAGAGAGTAAGAGCCCGTGCGCAGTACCAGTGTTATTAGTGCCTAAGAAGGATGGGACGTGGCGTATGTGCGTGGATTGTCGTGCCATCAATAATATCACGGTAAAGTATCGACATCCCATTCCTAGGCTAGATGATATGTTAGATGAAATACATGGATCTAAGATTTTTAGTAAAATTGACCTTAAGAGTGGATATCACCAGATTCGTATGAGAGAAGGTGACGAGTGGAAGACCGCTTTTAAAACTAAGTATGGGTTATATGAGTTGTTAGTCATGCCTTTTGGTTTAACAAACGCCCCTAGTACTTTTATGAGACTTATGAACCATGTGTTGCGTGCATGTATAGGGAAGTTTGTAGTGGTCTATTTTGATGACATATTAGTATACAGTAAATCTTTAGATGAACATGTAGATCATTTGAAATGTGTGCTTGATATTTTGAGAAAAGAAAAATTATTTGCTAATTATAATCAAAATGCACATTTTGGCATGGATAGAGTCGTTTTTCTTGGTTTTTTAGTGACTGCAGATGGCATAGAGATGGACGGAGAGAAAGTCAAAGCGATTAGGGATTGGCCAACACCTACTACAGTGTCTGAAGTTCGAAGCTTTCATGGACTGGCGAGTTTCTACAGGCGTTTTGTGAAGACTTCAGTAGTATAGCCGCACCATTGACTGAGGTAGTCAAGAAGACTGTTGGATTTCAGTGGGGTGAAGCTCAAGAGAATGCTTTTCAGACTCTCAAGGAAGGTTATGCAGTGCACCAGTCCTCGCACTACCTAATTTTGAGAACACATTTGAGATAGAGTGTGACGCAAGCGGAATAGGTATTGGGGCGGTATGATGCAAGAGAAAAGACCGATTGCGTACTTCAGTGAAAAGTTGAACGGGGCAGCTTTGAGGTATCCCACGTACGATAAGGAGTTGTATGCACTTGTTCGAGCACTGGAGAATTGGCAGCATTACCTATGGCCCAAAGAGTTCGTGATACACACAGATCATGAGAGTTTGAAACACCTTAAAGGACAAGGAAAACTGAACAAGAGGCATGCTAAATGGATGGATTTTGTTGTGAGACATTCCCGTACGTCATTCGCTACAAACAAGGTAAGGAAAATATAGTTGCAGATGCCTTATCACGCAGGTATGTTTTACTTACTTCTTTAAGTGCTAAAATGTTAGGATTTGAATTTATTAAAGAGCTTTATGCATGTGATGTGGAGTTTTGTGATATATATGCTGCATGTATAAATCTGCATTTAGTAAATTCTACCAGCATGAGGGATTTCTGTTTAGAGAAAATAAGTTGTGCATTCCTTCTTGTAGTATGCGTGAGCTATTAGTGAGAGAGGCTCATGGAGGTGGACTAATGGGACATTTTGGAATTAGTAAGACCCTAGAAACCTTAAAGGAGCATTTTTATTGGCCTAGGATGAAGCGCGATGTAGAGCGAATTTGTGATCGGTGTCTCACTTGTAGAAAAGCCAAATCTAGGGTGAAGCCTCATGGATTATATACTCCATTACCTGTACCTAGTGAACCATGGGTAGATATTTCGATGGATTTTGTGTTGGGTTTACCTAGGACTAAACGAGGTAAGGATTCCATTTTTGTAGTGGTTGATTGATTTAGCAAAATGGCACACTTTATTGCATGCCATAAAACTGATGATGCCACTAATATATCAGACTTATTCTTTAGGGAAGTAGTACGACTACATGGGATTCCTAGGAGTATAGTTTCTGATAGAGATGTTAAATTCTTGAGTCATTTCTGGAAGGTTTTGTGGGGTAAGCTAGGGACTAAATTACTTTATTCTACTACGTGTCACCCTCAAACAGATGGACAGACAGAGGTGGTCAATAGGACTTTGACTCAATTGCTTCGCACTATAGTCACTAAAAATCTAAATTCATGGGAAGAGTGTTTGCCATTTATAGAGTTTGCATACAATAGGTGCATTCATTCTTCTACTTCATATTCACCTTTTGAAATTGTATATGGCTTTAACCCACTAACACCATTGGATTTATTGCCTTTGCCTGTTGAGGAAAGAGTAGGTTTAGATGGGAAAAAGAAAGCAGAATTGGTGAAACAAATACATGAGAAAGCACGTGAACACATATTACGGAAAAATGAGCAGTACGCTTCTCATGCGAATAAAGGTCGTAAACGCGTGGTGTTTGAGCCTGGTGATTGGGTTTGGTTACACATGCGTAAGGAAAGGTTTCCGGCTCAACGAAGATCCAAGCTTCAACCCCGAGGAGATGGTCCTTTTCAAGTCATCGAAAGGATTAATGATAATGCATATAAGCTTGATCTGCCTGGTGAGTATAATGTTTCTGCTTCATTTAATGTCTCTGATTTGTCCTCTTTTGATGCAGGTGTCGATTCGAGGTCGAATCCTTTTCAAGAGGGAGGGGATGATGTGATCCTAGCTGCACCTGATTCGGTCCAGACCACAACCGATCCAATCCATGTACCAGTTGGACCAATTACAAGACACAGGGCTCGGAAGATCAAGGACGCTATGGCAGGCCTGGCCCAACGCCATGTAGCTGAATTGAACAAGCATGTTCGAGATCTATTGGACTTCAAGGAAGAGGGTTCAAGAGTTATACACTTGACCCAAGTCATCGGGGAGCAGCATGAATCGTTTTCAGTTATTTAGGCATTCTATTAATTATTTGCATGTATGGAACCAACGGGGATTACCGTTTTTATTTATTATTTGGGTTAGTTTATTTTAGTTATTTATGGGTTCAAAATGGGCTAGAAATTAGGATTTATTGGCTTTTAGTTGGTAATGGGTAGTTTAGGGCTATATTAGTCTTTTAGCTCTATTAGGGTTTGAGTATGTTGCTATTTAAACTCAAAAACACCTCTTAATGAAGCACCCTATTTTTTGTGCGTGAATAGTACTTTTATTTCTTGAGATTGAGAAATTTTATCATCGTTCAGTGATTGAACAAAGACTTATCAAAGGGTTGGCATCCTTTGTGGCGTCCTATTTGCTGGCAAAATTCATCTGAGGCTATCTCCAAGGGTTTTCAAGGACAGGTTCTTTGGGGGTCTACGGGATCTTGGATCGGGTTTCGTCTTTTCGTATCCTGTTTCGTATCAGTCCGTCATGGAGAAATTCTTACAGAGGTAAGCTTTGACGCCTTGTATCATTCCTATATCATTCCCAATGATTAGGATGTCATCAACATAGAGAACCAAAAATACTATCATACTCCCACTGGCCTTCTGGTACACACAGGATTCTTCCGTATTCTTGAGAAAACCAGACAATCTAATAATCTCATCGAATCGAAGATTCCAACTTCATGAAGCTTGTTTAAGTCCATAAATGGACTTCTCAAGCTTACAAATCATGCATGAGGTTTCGCTGGATACAAAACCCTTCGGCTGTTCCATATAGATTTCTTCCTCAAGAAACCCATTTAGAAAAGCCGTTTTGACATCCATTTTCCAAATCTCGTAATCATGGTAAGCAGCAATAGACAATAAAATCATTATAGACTTTAGCATCACAACTGGCGAAAAAGTTTCATCATAGTCGACATCAGGTCGCTGCGTGTAACCTTTAGCTACCAGTCTGGCCTTAAAGGTTTCAATCTTTTCGTCAGGCCCACGCTTCCCCTTGTAAACCAATTTACCACCGATAGGAACAATTCCTTCAGGAAGCGGAACCAAGTCCCAAACTTGATTCTGATGCATAGAGTCTAACTCTGATTTCATGGCCTCTTGCCACTTCGCGGAGTCGATGTCCAACATTGCTTCTCTATAGGTATAAGGGTCAGTCTCTTCGACTAAGAGAACATCTAGACTCTTTTCTTGTATCAAATACAAGTGTTCCGGAGGTCTAGACACCCTTTGGGACCTACAGAGTGTGTGTGTTGAAGGTTTTTCATCTATTTGAACTTCAGGTTCCTCCAATGGTTCGTTGGTTCCAGGTTGTACTTCATCAAGTTCAACCTGTCTATGATTACCTCATTCAGACAAAAATTCTACTTCTAGAAATTTTGTGAAGTAGAATTTTTGTGAAGCGAGCTAAGATTTCGATGTTCGGTATCATAGAACAAATATCCTTTCGTATTTGAAGGATATCCAACAAACCTAAACTTTTGACCTCGAGGTGAAAGCTTATCTGGCTGAGTCATCTTGACATAGGCAGGACAGCCCCAAATCTTAACATAATTAAGATTCGGTTTCTTACCAGTCTATATCTCATATGTAGTTGTAGGAACAGCCTTGGAAGGAATCTTATTCAAAAGATTAGCAGCAGTTAAAAGAGTATATCCCCATAAGTAATAGAGCAAATCTGTAAAACTCAACATCGATCGGACCATATCTAATAAAGCCCGATTTCTCCTTTCGGACACTCCATTGTGATGTGGAGTACCCGGACGAGTATATTGAGCGAGAATCTCATTCTCCTTTAAATAATCGGTGAACTCACCACTCATATATTCACCGCCTCGATCAGATCGAAGACATTTAATATATTTTCCAGTCTGTTTTTCCACTTCATTTCGAAATTCTTTGAACTTTTCAAAGGTTTCCGATTTTTGTTTCATCAAATAAACATAACCATACCGTGACAGATCATCGGTAAAGGTAACGAAGTACGAAAAACCACTGTGAGCAGTGTGACTCATGGGACCACATACATCAGAATGTATTAGTTCCAATAAGTCAGTGGCTCGGTATCCTACACCCGAAAATGAGGCTTTGGTCATTTTACCCCGAATGCAAGATTCACAAGTTGGATAAGGTTCAATGGTAAGATCATATATTAAACCATTCCTAACCAACTGGGCTATGCGCTTCACGCCTATATGATCCAACCTCATATGCCATAGTTTAGTATTATTTATATCAGATACTTTACCTTTATTAATTCCAACATTAAAGATATTGTGAGGTATGAAAAATGTAATGACCATGCTCATTTGGACAAATAAGTATCTGAACATTATATCTATCATATAAATATAAAGAACGATTATTAATATTTACATTATATCTTTCAGTATCTAATACAAAAAGAGACACAATGTTCGCAACATATCCTGGTACAAAAAATTAGTCATGCAATAAAAGGCTCTAACTGGGCAGGGGAATCTCGCATAAACCCACAGCAATTGCATCCAAAGAGTCGCCACTCCCGAATCGCAATTGCATCTCCCTAGATTTTAGCCGTCTACTTTCCTTCAGCACCTGCAACAAATTGCAAATGTGAATTGGACAAGCAGAATCTAAAATCCAACTGGATGACATAGCTTCACAAGCTAATGAGATATCAATAATGGGAAAAATAAAAGTACCTGAAGTAGATGCTCTTTCCTTTCTGATTTACGCCAAATAGTCAGGATAGTTCCTTTTCCAGTGGTCAATCTTGCTGTAGTGATGGCATTTATCTTTGGCAGCTCTTTTGGGTTTAGTTATCTTACCCTGTGTGGAAGATTTGTACCCTTCTATTTCTTCTCTTCTTCTTCTTCCCTTTCTGTTTAGATTGGGAGGAAGTAGGAAGAACAGTGGGTTTATGAGGGTGAGTCGGTACTTTCTTCCTCAGATCTTCCTCCGCTGTTTGCAGCATCTTATGCAGCTCCTGGTAAGAACAGCTAATCCCATTCATATTGAAATACATCACAAATTGGCGATATGATGGTGGGAGAGATCCAAGTATGACACTTCGTTCTAAAGTGTCATTTAGAGGGAAATTGTAGCGCCTCAACTGTTTGATCAAATCAATCAGATGAAGCACGTGATGGCTCACAGCCTGTCTCTCTTCCAGTTTAGCATGGAACAGTTCCATTGCAATTTTATGAACTGAGACCTGTTCTTGGTTCATAAAGGATTCTCACAACCGCATCATCATAGTATATGCGTCGGGCAATCCAAAATATTACCTCTTAAGCTCTGGTGTCAAAGAACTGAGAATCTATGATTTGAATTTTCTATCATCATCTCTCCACTTTTAGAGAGTATCATGTTCCTCTGGTATTGCGTCATCTATTATCGCAAGTGGCAACGGACCTTCCAACACATATTCTATTTGCTCAGACCCAAGAACAATTCTTAGATCTAAGTCCCAATCTATAAAGTTTTCGACGCCTTTAAGCTTATTCGTATCTAGTATACGAGCAAAAGAATTAGAAACAGGTGCCACCATCGCAAATCTATCATATAGATAGCGAAAAATGGTTAGCAAACTAAACAGTTTCACATAATATAAAATAAACAAAGCATAAATAGATCATGAATTTTTAATCTAAAAATGCCCCTCCCACTATTACATGCAGTACTGTAATCCCCAAACAGAATGCAAACAAACAATTTATCAAATTAAATTTAATAGTGAAAGGTGGATCCCATGAATATATTTCAGCTTATAGCTTTGGCACGATTTCGCCTACGTATATTCATTAGGTAGACAACTCATTGTCAATCACTCAATAGTGACTCATGGGTTCTAGTCCTGGTCGTTTCTCATTGTGATAGCTTTGGCACGTTCACAAGGAGGCGTACCAAGGTTAAACTTGTCAATGATAAATTCAAGATACTTGCGTAGTCCTGACAGCTTTGGCATGTTCAGGATTTCCGCTTTCGCTTGAACTTATCTAGTATCACATATACATCCCGTATGAATAAATTTCTATCAACTACACCCTCACTACTTTGGCACGATCTCGGATGCAGCCATAGAACAGATATCCATAAACCATATTGACAAGACGGACCAAAAAATATGCATCCAATGCATATTACTTTTAAAACCTTATTAATTAGGGATTTTCCGCAAAGATGATACGTATTTAATTTAATCAAATTAAATAAAATAAAAGCATGTATAAAGTAAGAACACAATTAAACATTGAATTTAAATGCATATTCATATCATGTGTTCAGGTTCAGACCTGCTCTGATACCATTTTGTTGGGGTTTTGGGTGGTAATTCGGGTAAACGCAGCGGAACGTCGGAAAATCAAAATTTTTCGATTTCAATAAAATTTTTTTTGGGTAATTAAAATAAATTAATTTATCTTAATTACTCAATACTTAAAAACTGAAATTTTTACCCAAAAATCAGATTTTTCATTAATTATTGTTTTGCCCCAAAACATTATATTTTAATCATTTTAGTCCAAAATTGTCAAATACAATTCTAATTGATTTCAAATCAATCCTAAAATGATTTATACATGTCTAATACATGAAAATACAGTTTCCAAACCAAAGAAACCAAATTTCCAAAATTTTCCGAATGGTCCCTAAACTTTCAAATTTTGCAATTTGGTCCTTTTTGTTCAAAACATGTCAAGATCAAATCCAAAAATTCCCAAATTTAATATACATCATATATACATCAAATATCATCACATATATGAAAAGTCCCAAATTTTGTGAAGGTTAAGAACCCTAATTTTATAATTTCACAAATTAACAAAATTAACATCAAATTAATTAAATTCAATACTTTAATTCAATTCCCAAAACAAAAAACAAGCCTCACCATCATGAAACAACTCAAGAACAATTTTAGGTCAATCATGAGTGGCTAAGTAACTCTAGAATGGCAACTTCCATCAAATGATTAAAAAAATGCTTAATAAATAATTTAAAGCAATCTAAATCAATTTACATGCTTCCATCTTTCATCTAAGTTCCCAATCATCAAATCACATCCATAAAAGAGTAGAGAACAAACTAAGCTACACATGTTGAAGCTTAGTATGATATAAACAATTTTCATGAAGGAAAAAGTAAGAAAATACTTACTAAAATCTTGATTTTCCAAGCTTTCTTTATTTCTTTCTCCTGAATTCTCTCTTTCTCTCTTTGTATTTGATTTTTAGGGTTCTTGAATTAATGAAATAAAAAAGAAAACAAGGCTTTATATATTTTTGTAAATTGCCGAGAATTTGAAAAAAATAATAGCCAAGTAATTTTCAATTTTTGTTTCAATTTAAAAAAAAAAAAGGATAATGTTTTAATTATTTGTGGTATAAATTCATTAAACATTATAATTTTTATCACAAAATAACCAAATAAATCATGCCAATTTATCCAATAAAGATTGGTCATTTTATCCAATTAAAAAATACCATTTATCTTACTTTAAAAAAAACCAAAAGATATTTATCATTTAATTAATTTAATTATTCAACATTAGAATAATTAAATAATTAAATTAAAAAATCTTAAATATATGTATTATATTTACATTAAATAATCAAAATACATATATTAATAATAAATGTCAAATATCACAATTCTACATTTAATAAATGGCCGAAATATCTCAAAAGCATGTATTTTTGTTTAACCGTTAAAGGACTTATAAATAATCAGTATTATTTATAAAAGTTGCCCTAGTGCCCTACGAGTATATCTCATTAGTGAGACTCTCTAGGTTCAGGCATATCCATCACGAAATCCAATTTCGTGTCCATAATATACCCACCCGTAAATTATGATGAACACGGATAAAATCTATGTACCATACAGGTCGAGGTCACTGCATATATATAATCCTTCCGTCACGGGTATCCGGATTATCCCAAAGATATAGATATAAACGTCAAATCTCTTTAGGTATAATCCCGTCGATGATTCTATTAGCAATCTTTTAAATAACACTTAGAACTGATTTCTACACTGTACCACGGGCCCATGGATTTAACAGATTGCTAATTCCATAATGGATATTTATGCTCTGTACACAGAATTGAATCCTATCTTGATACGCACAAGATATTCTGAGGATCAGTCCACACCCAACGAACAGGCGAAGGTCTAATATAAATAGATCGGTGACGTGACTGCCATCAAAGTGTGGAGGATACGTCATATATCCACAGTGGTATCTCAAGTCGGAGGATCACTATGCTCACTCAACCCGAGAAGATTCTTATTGACGTTGGTGTACCATCTATTAAGGATCTTCGGCGAGTCGTTCAGTGTTTATCCGATATAAACACCTATGTGTCTATATGAGTCTCCCGAGACTCATGGTTCATTGAGAAACCATTAGAATCCATCATTCTAATATACGACACGTACCGGTCTCAACTGGTTTACTTACTGACCAAGTAATTGTAAACCTTGACCAGGAACAGTTAAAGAATGATAGTGTTATGATACTGCTCAATGTCAGTTGTGACGCTTTTGCAACTGTATCATAACCAATCACTTTATGGTCATTTACGTCTTTACCATATAATAAAAGAATTTATATTACAAAAACTGTTTATTTTATTCATTAATAAAATATATACAAGAGTATTTATAGGGAAATACATAAGAAATTGGCGCTCAGAGCACCAACCCTAACATGAACTTCTTTGTAATCCTTCCAATGAATCCCTTGTCCATATATCCCTAAAAAAACATCATAAACTGAGTTTTTCTAAGTGCATATCGGCGGTTCGAGTGCCAATCGAATGAAATAGTTGCTTATTGACCCAAATTATTTTTAATATATCCTTCTTAATGCTCATATTATCTTTATTTATGTTAGGTCCCTCAAACTCATTCAATATCAACAATGTGGTTTGATTCAAGACAACGTGCAAAGGTGCAAAACATAGAAAAAAGAAGACCATATTTTTTTGTAAATGCCTATTAGCTCTCTTATTAATTTTGTTGATGTATTTATTAAAAAAATATAAAGAGGCATCAAAAATCCTGATTAAATGACCTATTTTAAAGTAATTTAAAATTTATTTTGTTTTTTATATAATTTTTAACATTAATATTGACAACGAAATTAAATAGATTAAGTTTAATAAGCACTATAGCTTCAAATCATTCTATAATTGGAGAATTGGTAAAAGCTGTTGTGATTCTCTAATCAATGAAGAGTGTTTTATGAGAAAAAAATAAATACTCTCTATTACTAATTGAATAGAATTTACAAGTATTACAAAACTTGTACAAAAAAACTCACATACTAACTACACTTTCTAAGTTCTCTTACTTGGAGTTTATTGTTAGGGATGATTTGAGCTCTCAATTTATAGTGAAACTCAAGCTCACTATTACAATCACTCAATAATTCACCTAAAACTATTTTGGTGGTTTGCACAATTGTCAAAAGTGATGATTTTCTTTTTGACAATGATGGCAATAATATTTGAAATTGTTGGTAAGTTGATGCAAGTTGGACACTTCAATTCTCCCCCTCCAGCTGCATCCGAAAAAATGATTTTCATCTGACAACTATCTCGGCTATGTCTACACAGCTCTAACTTATCCCGATTGACCACCTTTGTTGACATATCGTATGTTTCTCTGCACAACACATTTCACTGTCTCTACACAGTACTTTTCTGATATGTCTATGCATAGTATAATTCACTGTGTCTCTGCACAATATTCTGATGTGTCTCTGCACAATATACTTCATTATGTCTTTGCACAATACTCTTATGTTGTGTCTCTGTACAGTACACCTCATTGTCTCTGTAAAGTACTCTTCTATTGTGTTCTGCACAACACAGTTACTATGCCATGTTTTTTCACCCATTTATTTTTCAGTGCCTTCTTAACTTGTGAGAAACTCTATGACTCCCTCTCATTAGTAAGCAGAATATATTCGGATCCCGGATATCTGGTTGATGGAATCTTACCTCGCTCAGATTTTCTTGTCTGAGGTCCACTAATTTAAGGAGGTCAGTCATCATCCAAATTTGTGGATGATCTTGTAGCTTCTAGTAGAGCGGGTTGTGGATCCCCTACTCAACACTCTCTTTTGTAGCTTCCGATGGAGGGGGTTATGTCTCCTCATGCTCGACATCCTCATCTGTCTCCTCTAGTTCTACTTCTGAAATATCGTGCACCATATTTATTATCAATTGTAACGGTGCTGGTTCTGGATTTCTGCCGGCACTGAAATTGGAAGATATTTTGGGTTTTTCAATGTCTTCAATTATTTGATCTTCAAGAAACTCTACATCATGCCTTCTGATGACCATCTTTTCCTTCGGAGCCCATAGTATGTATCTAAATTCTTCATCTTCATAGCCTATGAATATACATGGGTTTTCCTTGCATTGAGCTTCTATCTGAGCTCATTGGATACATGTGCAACGACTAAGCAACCGAATACTCTAAGCTGAGGGTATGAAGGATTCTTACCAGACCAAATTTTCTCCGGAATATCAAAATTTATCGGTACAGGTGGTGATTTGTTGATCAGGTAGCAGGCGGTAAGAACAACTTCTCCCGAGAATGGCTTTGGTAGTTTAGCCATGCTAATTATGCTTTTGACTTTCTCTATAATGGTGTTGTTCATTCTTTCAGCTACATCATTATGCTATGGGGTGTGTGGAACAGTTCTCTCATGTCGAATATCGTGTTTCCTGTAGTAGACATCGAACTCCTTGGAATTGTACTCTCCTTTATCGTCTGTACGGAGGCATTTTAACTTCTTCTCTGTTTCACGCTCTACCATGGCGTGGAACAGTTTGAACTGATTCATGACCTGATCCTTCGTCTTTAGGAAATACACCCAGACTGTTCGAGAAGCATCATCAATGAAAGTCAGAAAATACTTATTACCATCAAGTGAATCAACCTCCAAGGGACCACAAACATCAGAGTGCACCAGAATAAGCAACTCTGATCTTCTCTTTGAAGATAAAATAAACGAGACTTTGTGTTGCTTACCAAATAAATAATGGTTGCAAGGACCTAGTACAACATCATTGGTAAGCTCCTTTTTGGTCAAGGTAGACAACCCTCTCTCACTAATGTGACTGAGTCTCTGGTTCCACAGATTTTGAGAAATCACTTTTTCAGCTATATTAAGGCTTTCTGCACAAATCTTCACATGAGTCTTGTATAGTGTGCCGCAAACATGTCATCGGGCGACAACCATGGCACCTTTTGTCATTCTCCATGTTCCATTTCTGAAGTGACTCTTATAGCCTTGTTTGTCGAGGGCTATCCCTGATAGTACATGAAAGGGGTTTTAGGGCGGAAATCCGGTAACACAGCGGAACAATGGAAAATCAAAATTTTCCGATTTCAAAAATTTTTCTCGGATTCATTTAATAAACTTATTTATTTAATTACCCAATTATCAAATTATGAAATATTACACAAGAAATCAAATTTTTATGTAATTACCAAATTACCCCAAAACTTTGCATTTTGTTCATTTTAGTCCGAAATTGTTCGAAATAATTTTGGATGATTCTAAATCATTACAAATATGAATTTAACATGTCCTACATATCAAAATTCAATTTGCAACAAAAAAACCCAAAATATCAAGCCTTGGCCGAGAGCCTCATTTGAGGACATAATGTGCATTTTGCACTTCACATGTTCAAAACACATCAATATGATATCCAATCAACATAAGATTTTATATGTATCATATACACATCCAAATACACAACATATATGAAAAGCCCCAAATTTGGAAGTGGTCTTAAACCCTAATTTTTCAATTTCAACAAATTGGACAAATTAGACCAAATTAATTAAATCCAACACTTCAATCAAGTTTCATCCATTCCAATCAAGCCTCAACACAATGAAACAATTATACAACAAATATAGGTCATTTAAGAGTGGGTTAATAACTCTAGAAAGGCAAATATTTTCTCAAACCATCAAAATAATGCTTATTAACTCATTAGTAACATTTTATGATCTTTATACATGCATAACCCTATCATCAAACTTCCATCCAACAAAAACATAAAGAATAAAGAATATAAAAACATGAGAACATCATAGTATGTAGCCTAGAACACAATGAACATTTTCCTCTCTAATAGTAAGTTGAAGAAACTTACTAAAATTCCAAGCTTTTCTTGTTTTTCTTTTTCTTTCTCTCAAGTTTCTTTTGTTTTCTTCAATGGAGTTTTTGATAAGTGTTTTGACTTAATAGAACCCTAAAAATGAAACAAATAATTTATACCTCCCAATAATGGCCTTGGCCGAAAATTGTAGGTAGTAGAAATATCATGATATTTTTTTTGTTTCACTTTAATGCATTATCAACTTGTTACTTTATCATTAAACCATTTAAAGCTTATTTTAAAAAGTCAACAATTTCAACTAAAATTATTTCCATAATTATCATAACTTTAAGATATTTATATTTAAATTAATTTAATCATTTAATATTAAATAATTAATTAATTAATTAATACAAATATATAAATATATGTATTATATTTACATCAAATATCAAATACATACATATATATATATAGATATATATATATATATATATATATATATATATAATATATATATATATATATATATATATGTGTGATATAAGTCAAATATCTCAATTTGACAATTAATTAATGTGTATTTGATAAAATCTAATATTAAATACAAATACACTAAAATTAGGAAATGACTATCGGGTCCCACACATGTATTATTGCGTTTAACCTTTAAACGATTTATAAATAATCAGTATTATTTATAAATATTGCCCTAGTGCTCTACGAGTATATTCATTAGTGAGACTCTCTGGATTCAGGCATATCCGTCACGAAATCCAATTTCGTGTCCGTAATTTATCCACCCGTAAATTATGACGATCACAGATAAACTTGCTGAATCATACAGGTCGAGGTCATGGCAAATGTATAATTCCTCCGTCACAGGTATTCGGATATATCCCAGAGATATAGATGTAAATGTCAAATCTCTATAGGGATCATCCCGTCGACGTCTGTATTAGCAATCTCAAAAAGAACATTTAGAACTGACTTCTAAAGTGTACCACGGGCCGATGTTTTTATCTGATTGCTAATCATATGGACTACCTATGCTCTGATACACATAACTGACGGATCATATCTCGATACACACAGGACACCCTAAGGATTTATCCACACCCAACGAACAGGCGGAGGTCTGATCTAAATAGATCGGTGACGTGACTGCCATCTAAGTGTGGAAGATGTCTCATGCGCCCACAGTGGTATCTCAAGTCTAAGAATCACAAGTGCTACTCAACCCGAGAAGATTCTTATTGACGTTGGTGTACCATCCATTAAGAATCTTTGGTGAGTCGTTAAGTGTTTATCCATTATAAACACCTACACGTCTATACTAGTCTCCAAGACTTATGGTTCATTGAGAAACCATTGGAATCATATATTCCAGTATACGACATGTTCTGATCTCAACGGGTTTACTTTACTGACCAAGTAGTGTAAACTTTGACCAGGAACTGTCTGAGAATGACAACGTCATGACACAACTCAATGTCAGTTGCGACGCTTTTGCAACAGCATCATGACTAGTCATTCTAAGGTCATTACGTCTTTACCATATTAAAGATACATTATATTATACAAACTGCATATATTATTCATAATAATAACGTTTTACAGTAGTATTCATAAAGAAATACAATCGGGAATTGGCGCTCTGAGCACTAACCCCAACAAAACTTACACTTGCTCTAGTGCCAATAATGATTGTATCTAATACCCATCGACTCCATGTGTTTATCAAAAAACTTTGGAGGTATGGCCTTCGTCAACAGGTCTGCTACATTATCTTCACTCGGTACCTTGCACACGATAATATCCCCTCGCGACATAATCTCTCGAATGATGTGGTATTTGCATTCCACATGCTTCGACTTCTGATGCGCCCTCGGTTCCTTTGCTTGCGCAATGGCTCCATTATTATCACAGTATAACGGAATCGCATTCTCGATACTTGGGATAACTCCCAATTCTGTGATAAAGTTCTTAATCCACACAGCCTCCTTTGCAGATTCAGAAGCTGCAATATATTCCGCCTCGATGGTGGAATCTGTTGTCGATCCCTGTTTGGAAATCTTCCAACAAATTGCACCTCCGTTAAGGGTAAATACGAATTCAGATGTAGACTTTCTATCATCGGGATCCGATTGGAAATCGGAATCCGTATACCCGTTAACTTACAGTTCGTTTCCTCCATAAATTATTAACTTATCCTTAGTACCTTTTAAATACTTCAGGATATGTTTAATGGCCATCTAATGGTCATTACCTGGATTGGACTGATATTGACTAGTTACACTAACAGCAAAACTGATATCAGGCCTCGTACATAACATGGCATACATTATGCTACCCAAACATGAAGCATAAGGTTGGTTAGACATTCTAACCATCTCATCTTCTGTTTGTGGACTCATCTTCTTTGAAAGATGAATCCCATGTCTGAACGGTATGTTTGCTGTCTTACAGTTACCAAAATTATACTGTTCCAATATCTTATCTATGTACGTTGATTGGGATAACTCAATCAGCCTCATTTGTCTATCTCTATAGAGTTTTATCCCTAAAACATAGGAAGCTTCTCACAGGTCCTTCATGGAGAAATTCTTACAGAGGTACACTTTGACGCTTTGTAACATACTTAAATCATTCCCAATGATTAGGATGTCGTCAACATAGAGGACTAAAAATATGACCATGCTCCCACTGGCCTTCTGATACACATAGGATTCTTCCGAATTCTTGAGAAAACCAGACGATCTAATAATCTCTTCGAATAGAAGATTCCAACTTCGTGAAGCTTGTTTAAGTCCATAAATGGACTTCTTAAGCTTAAATACCATACCCGAGTTTTCGCTGGATGTGAAACCTTCCGGTTGTTCCATATAGATTTCTTCATCAAGAAATCCATTTAGAAAAGCCATTTTGACATCCATTTGCCAAATCTCGTAGTCATGATATGCAGCTATAGAAAGCAAAATCCTAATAGACTTAAGCATGACTACTGGTGAAAAAGTTTCATCGTAGTCGACGCCAGGTCGCTGCGTGTAACCTTTTGCTACCAGTCGAGCCTTGTAAGTTTCAACCTTACCGTCAGGCCCGCGCTTCCTTTTGTAAACCCATTTACAACCGATAGAAAAAATTCCTTCGGGAAGCGGAACCAAGTCCCAAACTTGATTTTCATGCATTGAGTCTAATTCGGATTTCATGGCACTTTGCCATTTCACGGAGTCGATGTCCAACATCGATTATCTATAGGTGAAATGATCAGTCTCTTCTACTAAGAGAATATCTAGACTCTTTTCTTGTATCAAATACAAGCATTCAGGAGGTCTAGATACATTTTTTGACCTACGGAGTATGTGTGTTGAAGGTCCTTCATCTACTTGAACTTCAGATTCCTCCGTTGGTTCGTTGTTTTCAGGTTGGACTTCATCAAGTTCAACCTGTCTATGATTACCTCCTTCAGGCAAAAATTCTACTTCTAGAAATCTTGCGAAGCGAGCTACGAACACATTTTGATGCTCGGTATCATAGAACATATATCCCCTCGTATTCGAAGGATATCCGAAAAACCTAAACTTTTGCCCTCGAGGTGAAAGCTTATCTTGTTGAGTCACCCTGACATAGGCAGGACAACCCCAAACCTTAATGTAACTAATATTTGGTCTTCTACCGAACCATTTCTCATACGGAGTCGTAGGAACAACTTTTGAAGGAATCTTATTCAAAAGATGTGCAGCTGTTAAAAGAGAGTAGCCCCATACGAAATAGGGCAAATCAGTGAAACTCAACATTGATCGGACCATATCCAATAAAGTCTGATTTCTCCTATCAGACATTCCATTGTGTTGTGGAGTACCTAGAGGAGTATATTGAGCGATAATCCCATTCTCCTTCATCTAATCAATGAACTCACCACTCATATATTCTCCGCCTCGATCAGATCGAAGGCATTTAATATATTGTCCAGTTCATTTTTCTATTTCATTTCGGAACTCTTTGAACTTTTCAAAGGTTTCCGATTTATGTCGCATCAAATAGACATAACCGTACCATGACAGATCATCGGTAAAGGTAACAAAGTACGAATAACCACTGTGAGCTGTCTGACTTAGTGGACCACATATATCAGAATGTACGAGTTCCAGTAAGTTAGTGGCGCGGTGTCCAACACCAGGAAATGGGGCTTTGGTCATCTTACCATGAATACACGATTCACAAGTTGGATAGGATTCAATGGTGAGATCTGGTATCAAACCATTCCTAACCAATTGGGTAAGGCGTTTAACGCCTATATGGCCTAGTCGCATATGCCAAAGTTCAGTATTATTAATTACAGGTAAACTATGTTTATTAACTCCAGTATTTAAAATATCTTTTGAATTTTGCAATGTATAATTGACATGCTGGTTTGGACAACAAGGGATCTGAATATTACGTTTATCATATAAATACAAAGAACAGTTCTTAATATTAATACAATAACCTTTTGTATCTAATACAAAAAGAGATATAATATTAGCTACACATCCATGTACAAAATGACAGTCATATAACAAAAGTGTCACATTCGGCAATGAGATCTCGCATACTCCCACTGCAACTGCATCCAGAGAGTCTCCACTCCCGAATCACAACTGCATCTCTCCAGGCTTCAGTCTCTACTTTCCTTCAGCACCTGCAATGAATTGCAAATGTGAATGGGACAAGCAGAATCTAAAATCCAAGCTGGATGTAACGGCTTCACAAACCAAAGATAAATCAATAACTGGAAAAAAATGTACTGATGTAAATGATCTCTCCATTCTCAACTGGGCAATGTAGTCAGGACAATTTTCTTTTCCAGTGCCCGACTTTGCTGCAGTGATGGCATTGTCTTCAGAAGCCCTCTTGGGCTTAGCTATCTTTTCCTGTGTTTGAGGACCGAGACCCTTCTTCTTTTTTCCTTTCTTCTTCTTTCCCTTTGACCAAGTCTAGGAAGAAGCAGAAAGTGAAGTAGGTCTGGGAGGGCGAGTCGGTACTCCCTTCTTGAGGTCATCTTCCGCCGTGAGCAATATGCTATGCAGCTCTTGGTAGGTACAAATAATCCTGTTCATGTTGAAGTACATCACGAACTGGCGATAAGAAGCTGAGAGTGAACAAAAATGACACTCCTACCGAGAATTTCATTCAGAATAAGATTATGCTGCCTCAATTGATCGATCAAATCGATCATCTGAAGAACATGTGGGCTAACAGCTTGCCCCTCATCTAATCGCGCATGGAACAGTTCCATTGCAACCTTGTGAACAACAACTTGTTCTTGGTTCTCAAACGATTGTCTTAATCGTGTCATCATACTATACGCATCTGACATGCCATAGTATTGTTTCTTGAGCCCCGGTGAAAGCGAACTTAAGATGTATGATTTTAACTTTTAAATCATCATACTTCCAAGCTTGGAAGACTTCGCGTTCTTCTGGTGTAGCATCATCTGCCACAGCAAGGGGCAGTGGACCCTCAAGAACATATCCCAACTTCTCGGAATCGAGGACAATCCTCAAATCCAAATCCCAATCGGCGAAGTTATTAGCGCCTTTAAGTTTGTTCGCATCAAGCATACGCGCAAACTGATTAGTGGATGGTGCCGCCATCGTAAATCTATCATATAGATCACGAAAAATGGTTAGCAGAAAAATTAAACAGTTTCATATAATATCATAAGCATAAACTAGATCATGGATTTTTAATCTAAAAATGCCCCTCCCACTAAATCGTGCAATACTGTAATCCCCAAACGGAATACAAATATTTAATAATTAAATTAAATACTAATAGTGAAAATTGGATCCCGTGAATATATTTCAGCTCACAGCAGAGACACGGTCTCGCCTACGTATATTCATCAGGTAGACAACTCATTTGTCAATCACTCACTAGTGACTCCTGGGTTTCTGGTCCAGGTCGTTTCTCGTTGTGACTACTAAGGCAGGCCCACAAGGAGACGTACCAAGGTTAAAATCGTCAATGATAAACTTAAGCTGCTTGCGTAACCCTGACAGCTATGGCACGTTTAGGATTGCGCTTTCGCTTGAATTTATCTAGTATCTAAATACATCCGGTAATAAATAAATCTCTATCGGCTACACACCCTCACAGCAGAGGCACGGTCTCATATATAGTCACAGAGAAATTTTCATAAATTGTATTGACAAGACGGACCATATAACATGCATCAAATACATATTACATTTAAACTTATTAATTAGGGATTTTCCGCTAAGTGTCATACACCCTAAATCTAATCAAATTAGATTAAACATGCATGTATAAGTTAAGAAAATATGATTAAACATTGAATTTAAAGGGCTAATCATATTAGGGGGCCTAGAATCAGACTCGATCTGATACCATTTTGAATGGGGTTTTAGGGCGGAAATTCGTAACGCAGCAGAACAGTGGAAAATCAAATTTCGATTTCAAAACTTTTTCTCGGTTTTAATTAAATAAACTTATTTATTTAATTAACCAATTAAAATTATGAAATATTACAAAAGAAATCATTTTTTTGTTATTACCAAATTACCCCAAAACTTTGTATTTTGTTCATTTTAGTCTGAAATTGTTCGAAACAATTTTGGATGATTCTAAATCATTACCAATATGAATTTAACATGTCCTACTTATCAAAATTCAATTTGCAACAAAAAACCCAAAATATCAAGCCTTGGCCGAGAGCCTTATTTGAGGACATAATGTGCATTTTGCACTTCACATGTTCAAAACACATCAAGATGATATCCAATCAACATAATATTTCATATATATCATATACACATCCAAATACAACAACATAGAAAATCCCTAAATTTGGAAGTGGTCTTAAACCCTAATTTTTTAATTTCAATAATTGGACAAATTAGACCAAATTAATTAAATCCAACACTTCAATCAAGTTTCACCATCCAATCAAGCCTCACCACAATGAAAAAACTATAGAAAACAAATCTAGGTCATTTAAGAGTGGTTCAATAACTCTAGAATGACAACAAGTTTCTCAAACCATCAAAAGAATGCTTATTAACTCATTAGTAACATTCTATGATCTTTATAATGCATAACCCTATCATCAAACTTCCATCCAAAAAAAAATAAAGAATAAAGAATAGAAAAACATGAGAACATCATAGTATGTAGCCTAGAACACAAGGATATTTTCCTCTCTAATAGTAAGTTGAATAAACTTACTAAAATTCAAAGCTTTTCTTGTTTTTTCTTTTTTTTTCTCTCAAGCTTCTTTTGTTTTCTTCTTCAATAGAGTTTTTGATAAGTGTTTTGACTTAATAGAACCCTAAAAATGAAACAAACAATTTATACCTCCCAATAATGGCCTTGGCTAAAATTGTAGGTAGTAGAAATATCATGATATTTTTTTTTTCACTTTAATGCATTATTAACTTGTTACTTTATCATTCAACCATTTAAAGCTTATTTAACAAAGTCAACAATTGCAACTAAAAGCATTTCCATAATTATCACAACTTTAAGATATTTATATTTCAATTAATTTATCATTTAAAATTAAATAATTAATTAATTAATTAAATAAAATATATTAAATATATATATATATTATATTTACATTAATATCAATACATATATATATATATATAATATAGATATATATTTGTGATATAAGTCAATATCTCAATTTGACAATTAATTAATGTGTATTTGATAAATCTATATTAAATGCAAATACACAAAAATTAAGAAATGACTATCGGGTCCCAACACATATATTATTTGCGTTTAACCTTTAAACGACTTATAATATCAGTATTATTTATAAATGTTGCTCTAGTGATCTACGAGTATATTTCATTATTGAGACTCTCTAGATTCAGGCATATACGTCACGAAATTTAATTTCGTTCATTTTATCCACCCGTAAATTATGACAATCACAGATAAACTTGCTGATCATACAGGTCGAGGTCATGGCAAATGTATAATTCCTCCGTCACAGGTATCTGGATATATCCCAGAGACATAAATGTAAACGTCAAATCTCTATAGGGATCATCCCGTCGACGTCTCTATTAGTAATCTCAAAAAGAACATTTAGAACTTACTTCTAAAGTGTACCACGGGCCCATGGTTTTTATCTGATTGCTAATCATATGGACTACCTATGCTCTGATACACAGAACTGACGGATCCTATCTCGATACACACAGGACACCCTGAGGATCTATCCACACCCAACGAACATGCGGATGTCTGATCTAAATAGATCGGTGACGTGACTGTCATCTAAGTGTGGAAGATGTCTCATGCGCCCACGGTGGTATCTCAAGTCTAAGAATCACAAGTGCTACTCAACCCGAGAAGATTCTTATTGACGTTGGTGTACCATCCATTAAGAATCTTCGGTGAGTCGTTCAGTGTTTATCCACTATAAACACCTAAACGTCTATACTAGTCTCCAAGACTTATGGTTCATTGAGAAACCATTGGAATCATATATTCCAGTATACGACATGTATCGGTCTCAACGGATTTACTTTACTGACCAAGTAGTGTAAACCTTGACCAGGAACTGTCTGAGAATGACAACGTCATGACACAACTCAATGTCAGTTGCGACGCTTTTGCAACAGCATCATGACTAGTCATTTTAAGGTCATTACGTCTTTACCATATTAAAGATACATTATATTATAGAAACTGCATATATTATTCATAATAATAACGTTTTATAGTAGTATTCATAAAGAAATACAATCGGGAATTGGCGCTCTGAGCACCAACCCCAACAGTACATTCAACCGAAGCTCTGGAACATGCAAAACATCTTTCAAGGTTAATGTACACTCGAAATTTGTCCGCAGTTGAATATCACTAATTTCTACTATCTCAGAGGAACTGATATTTCTCATCTTCACTGAACCAAAGTCTCATACTTTGTATGTTGTGAAGAAATCTATGTGAGGAGTGACGTGGCAGGATGCTGCAGTATCTACCACCAACTCAACATATTGGGTTACGATGTGAAGACATGTCTCCTCCTGCATGGAGCATATGACTACATCTCATTGGATAATTACTAGTGTCTCTCTTTCTTTATTCTTTAGCTGGTAATTGCCTTGGCCCTACTTTCGTTGTAGTTTTCGGAAATTCTTCTTTAAGTGGCCTTCTATGCCATAATAGTAGCACTTATAGGTAGACATCCTTCTATCTGATGATCTACCTCTAGTTATGCTTCTGCCTCTCCATTTTTCTCTTCTTTGATGTCTTCATTGAGTCTATGTGATGAAGACTTCTGTCTGTTCTGAGCCAACATATTTTCTCTTGGACTCTTCATTCGACATAGTATTTTTTACCATAGGCATGGTAAGTTTCTCTCCTGGAGCCGAATTTCTAAGAGTAACCACCAATATCTCCCAACTATCAGGAAGAGAACTAAATATTACTAGGGCTTGTACTTCATCTCCTAAGTGCATGTCTATTGGAGACAGTTGATTCACAGGCTCTGGAACTCATCGGTATGTTCTGCAACAGAAGTTCTACTCTATATCTTCAAATTCACCAAACGCCTCATTAACATAGCTTTATTCTAAGTTGTCTTGGCCTGGTATATGTGTTCCAGTTTTATCCATATTTCGTAGGCATCTGTATCATGTGCTACGTGGTGGAAGACACTGTGACCGATCCACTGCCTAATCTGACTAAGATTTATGTTGTTGAGTTTATTTCAGTCACACTATTTGACAGATTCTGGTCTCATTCCCTTCACCTCGATCATATCTTATAAATCTTTACAGTATAAATAATTTATCATCTGAGATCTGCGGAGGGAGTAATTAGTTGTTGTCAGCATGATCATCGCACCGGAAGAGGAATCTTCCATTTCTATTTTAAGTTTAATGTTTAAAATGAAAATAGGATAAAATCATGGTTGATTTTCATAAATTGGAGGTCACCGTTACGTCCGAAATGGTCGAAAATGGTGGATTTGACTCTTTGTTGGTCTAAATCCGATACAAAGGCCGATTTTTAAATTTCTAAAACTTCTGAGGCTAAAATATAAATTCCAGAGAGATCATGGGGCTCAATGAAATTTACCAGTTATACTGACGTGGCAGAAAATGAGACCGACTTATTGATGTGACGGACACGTGTCGATCACGTGATAAATGACGTGTCAGACTCTTTGTTGACTTGGCGTTGATTGTACGCTAGCGTGGCGCTGACTGTTCATTGATATGGTGCTGACTGTGCGCTGACGCGACACTGACTGTGCGCTGACGTGGGATATCTTCAACCTCTGGAGTGTGTTCACAGTGTGTGGTGCGCTTGAAGGCGCGTGAAGAAGGCTCTGTTTGGTGCGTGCGGAACGTGAGCCTTTTTTTTTTTACGGTTTGATCATCGGAAAATACCACTATACTCGTCTCGACGGGAAAAAGCTGATGGTATGGTCAAAACTAATTTTTGACAATTTTCTCGAAACCCGAATTTTCTGAACCAAGTTTCGTTCTTCACCTCCAGGATCCCCAACGTATAACCAAAGCTACTGATACCACTTGTTATGATTCTCTGATCATTGAATAGTGTTTTGTGACGAAAAATAAATACTCTTTATTACTACTTGAATAGAATTTACAAGTATTACAAAACTTGTACAAAAAAACCTCACACACTTGGAGCTTACACTTTCTATGCTCTCTTACTTGGAGCTTACACTCTAAGCTCTCTTACTTGAAGCTTCTTGTTGTGGATGATTTGAGCTCTCAATTTATAGTGAAACTAAAATTCACTATTACAACCACTCAATAAATGCACTTAAAGCTATCTTGGTGGTTTGTACCATTATCAAAAAAATTATGTTTTTCTTTTTGATGATGGTGGCAATAATCTTTGAAATTATTGGTAAGTTGATGCAAACTGGACACTTCAAAAGCAATTACACATTACAATTGCTTGCATGTACGGTTTGCATCTAGAACCTTCAATTGGAAAAATTATATTATGTTTCGGATGAATATGTCATCTCTCTCACAACAGCTGGATCCCACAACTGTGTAGGACCCAGCTACTGTGAGAGAGATGACATATACACCTGAAACATGATATACCACCTCCTTTAGTTGAGGCTTAGTTCTCTTACTGTTGTCTACTTATTAGTTATTAGAATGATTCAAAGGCTTAAATTACCGTACAAATGATAATTAAGCTAGAGCAAAGCGTTGCTGGGGGCCGCATAAATTAAATGCCGACCTTCAATATTCTAATAACTGAACGCCAAATGCAAACCATTAATCATAAGCATCCAAGACATTTGGCTTATGTTTGGATGATAGAAGTTGATAAAATATAATGAAATATAATTTAAAATATTTAAAATTTATTATTTAGATTGATAGAAGGGAATGAAAAGGAATGAAAGGGAATGAAAGAGAGTGTAATAAAAATGGACATTGAGCCATTGAAAATGAATCGTCTAAATCGGAGGTCGGGGATAAAACAAACTTTAAAAAAAAAAAAATTTGTGAAGTTAAATTTACCCTTAATAAAATAATATTAAAATATTTATCTTTTTTATTTTTATATGATTACATTTCATTCTATTACTATTTATTTACAAAATAATATTTTAAAACATTACATTATAAACATTTTTTTCTTCCAAAATAATATTATAATATATTATTTTTCGTTCCAATCCATTCTGTTCCAATTCATTAGATTACATTTCATTATAAATCATTTTTTCTCGTAAATCCAAACATATAATTATTAAATGAAAGTCCAATGTAAACTCTCTCATACTAAGAGAACGCTGACTTGATATAAATCTATTTGAACGTCTTTGACTCTTTCAACGCTGAAATTTGTTCAGTATTATTTTTTAACGAGATATACAAGACAAGGATTTAATGCTGATATGATTTTGTGTTAATTTTTTAACAAATCTTGACTAATAATTATTGGATAAAAATATATAAAAAAATCACATATGAATATAAATGCACTTATGACAGAAAATTATCAAAATATAAGCACAAAAATTAGGATTCTCAAACGTGATCTTATACGCCGTGTTTGTGAATGATAGTTTATTATTGGGATTCAACTATTATGGTATCTTAACATGTTACAATCTAATTACTTTCATGAATTTTATTTAAGAAAAACTCGTATGATGAGGGAATCATGATCATTTTGTGTGTATATCATTACTCATTTATTACAATTTATAGAATAATAACATTTATACCTGGACAAAAAATAAAGTAAAATAAATGATAACTTCTGCCTACAAAAAAAAAAAAAACTCTATGTAGCAAATTGAGAGGGAAGAAAGTTCAGCTTCAATTTTAATTCCTTTTTTTTTTTTAATACATCATTACTCTTACTCTAAATGAGGAGGCAGCAAATGCAGAATAATTCTACCATAGCAAAAAATAAAACAAACTAGTTCAAAGCCCTAAGAATAGTAATGAACAACAAACAAGCAATAAAAATAAAGATGGTACATGTCCAGAAATTTAGATTCTCCATTAAACGGCCGGCCCAATCAAGCACTATAAATATCTAAATTAAGGGAGTGTTATGCACTCCAGCTCGTGCACAAAATTAAACATCAGTCCTAGAAATGAAAATTCTTAGCTTCCGATTTGTTTTTGTTCTTCTATTATCATATCATTGTTGGTTAACTTCAGCCCATAATCATCAAACAACTAAGAATTTTGTTCAGTGCCTCTCTCTTTACTCTCATAACTCCATCTCTATTTCTAAAGTAATTTACACCCAAAACAATTCCTCATATTCATCCATATTGGATTTTTCTATACAAAATCTCAGGTTCTCAACACCCACCACCCCGAAACCTCAAGTCATTGTCACCCCATTTCATGAATCCCAAGTTCAAGCGGCCGTTAAATGTTCCCGAAAGCTTGGCTTACAAGTTAGGGTTCGAAGCGGGGGTCATGACTACGAAGGCCTTTCTTACGTTTCTCACATCCCATTCGTCCTCGTTGACTTGATCAATCTCAATTCAATCAACGTGGATGTAGATGACAAAACAGCTTGGGTTCCAGCCGGCGCAACACTAGGCCAACTTTACTACAAAATTGCGGAGAAAAACACAACTCTAGCCTTTCCAGGCGGTGTCTGCCCCACTGTTGGTGTTGGTGGACACTTTAGTGGTGGAGGTTACGGTTTAATGTTGCGTAAATTCGGCCTCGCGGCTGATAATGTTATTGATGCACACTTGATTGACGCTAAAGGTAGGTTCTTGAATAGAAAAACTATGGGAGAAGATTTATTTTGGGCTCTCCGAGGAGGTGGAGGAAATTTCGGAGTCGTAGTTGCTTGGAAAGTAAGGTTAGTCACTGTTCCGCCAACAGTTACTGTATTCGGAGTCTTCAGACCCTTAAAGATCCTTCACAAATACCAGCAGGTTGCTGATAAGCTTCACGAGGATTTACTCATTGATGCCATCTTACTAAAACAGAATTCAACGGTGGTGGTTTCTTTATCGTCCTTGTTTCTTGGCGGTGTCGATAGTTTGATTCCGTTGGTCCAGGAGAGGTTCCCAGAGCTCGGTTTGACGAGACAGGACTGCACGGAAATGAGCTGGATTGAATCTGTACTCTTCTTTCACGGGCAGCAAAACAGAACGTCATTGAATGTGTTGCTTGATAGGAACAATACTCTCACCAAAACTTTCCACAAAGGAAAATCTGACTTTGTGAGTGAGCCTATTCCTGAAAGTGCCCTGGAAGGGGTAACTGATTTGTTTTCTGAAGACGAGGCACAGAGCGCTTTGATGGTTTGGATTCCTTACGGAGGAAAAATGAGTGAGATTCCGGAATATGCAATTCCGTTTCCGCATAGAGCTGGAAACAAATTCAAGATTCTATATTTCGTGGATTGGAGAGAAGAAGGAAATGAAGCAGCGCAAAGGCACATTAATTGGATTAGGAAGTTGCATAATTACATGACTCCTTATGTTTCTAAAAATCCTCGAGCGGCTTATGCTAATTACAGGGATCTTGATATCGGAACAAATAACTACAATGGCCGTACAGGCGTGAAACAAGCCAGCATTTGGGGCAAGAAATATTTCAAGAACAATTTCAACAAGTTGGTACGTGTGAAAACAAAGGCAGACCCTGGTGATTTCTTTAGAAATGAACAGAGCATCCCATCACTTGCATCTTGGAGGAAGAAGAAAGATGATTAGATATTTTATATATTGTTTCGAATTCACTGTTTTAAACTTGTTAAAAATTTGCTGATTGTGTTTATTTTTTTAGTGTCGTAAAAGTTTGTGTTTTAATGATAATTTTTTAAGTAATTCTGATTATTATTTAATGGCATATTAATTTATTAATTTCTCTTTATTATGGTTCGTGATTGATTATATTTTCACGGTAAAAGAAGAATGCTGGCTGAAATTATTTTGGATCATCGTAATATAAAGCATACTAGGGAAAAAATAAATCTAATTTAGTTAGACTATAATTGACTCACAAAGTTTATTACGAAATAAAAATAATTGTGTAAAAAATGACTTTTGTACCATCTTTTTAAATGGAGACTGTAATTTTACAATAATAATAAATAGCCTGGAAAATTAGTTTCAATGGTCTCACTGAAATTATCTTTAAAAATACAAGAACTTAGAATAATCAATAAATAAAGAGTCTTTTTTTTTTTAATGAAAATATTAGAATACAATTAATTTTTTATTATTAAATTATAAAATTAAAATAATAAATTATTAACATAAGAAACATTTTACAATATAAAAACATAATATACTATTAAAGTACGAAACCTATTAATTTAATTAATTAATTAATATTTTAATTTATTATTGTTAAATTATAAAATTAAAATAAAGAAACCTATTATAATAAGAAAACATATTATAATATCTCATTAAAATAAAAAACATACGTGACACTTAATCTATACAATAAACTTCTATAATTAATTTTTTTATTATTAAATTATAAAATAAAATATCTTTACAATTAATTTTATATTTATTAAATAAAAATCTATTACAATAAAAATACATATTATAATTTTATAAGAACTATAATCATATTATAATTAAAAAAACACTACTAAATTATAAAATTAAATTAATAAATTTATTAAATAAGAAACCTATTATAACAAAAAAATATATTATACTATTCGATTAATTTTTAAATAATATCACATATAATCCGGCAAATAGTATATGTGTGTATGTAAGTTAAACATTTTTAAGCCTCTCAATTGTACCATATGACAACTCACTATTAAATTTTATTAAATATGAAACATATTACAATAAAAATATATTAAATTATAAACTTAAAATATCTTTAAAATTAATTTTTATTATTAAAAATTAAAATTAGAAACATATTATAAAATAAAAACGTATTATCTTATTAATATAAGAAACCTCTTAATTTAATACGTTCCACTTAATCTCTACAATTTTTTTTTATTATTAAATTATAAAATTAAAATATCTCTAAAATTAATTTTTTATTTTAAAATTATAAAATTAAAATAATAAATTATAAAAATAAGAAACTTATTGCGATATAAAAATAGAATCTTGTATTTATTATTAAATTATAATCTAAAAATATCTTTATAAGTTTTTATTATTAAATTGTATAATTAAACTAAGAAACATATTATAATATAAAAATATAATATCTGATTAAAATAAGAATATCTGATATAAACATATTATGTGACACCTAATCTCTAAAATTAATTTTTTATTATTAAATTATAAAATTAAAATATCTCTATAATTTTTTTTATTGAATTGTAAAATAAAATAATAATAATTAAAATAAGAAATCTACTAAAATATAAAAATAAAATTTCATATTTATTATTAAATTATAAAATTAAAATATCTCTATAATTTTTTTATTATTGAATTGTAAAATAAAAATAAGAAACCTATTACAATATAAAAACATAATATCCTATTAAAATAAGAAATATGTTAATTTAATTAATTAATAATGTAATTACTTATTATTAAATTATAAATATAAGTCTCATTAAAATAAAATAAAATATATGTGTTACCTAATCTCTATAATTAATTTTTTTTATTACATATTATAATAAAAAGATATAAAAAATATTCATGACACCTAATTTCTACAATTAATTTTTTATTAGTAACTTATAAAATTAAAATAAAAAACTTATTACAATATTAAAATATACCCTCCTACTAAAATAAGAGGCATAAGTAATAATTGGTTACAAAAACTAGCCAATTTTTTAGTTTTTGAGTCTATTGTTATTTGTTATTTTACTTTGAATTATTTATATAAGTTTTTTCATGATTTTTTTTTTATTATTTGTTGTTTCATAATGCAGACTTTGATGATTAACTATTCCACAATAATGGTTAAAATTTCATGTTCGATAAGAAAATTTAAGCTTAAATTGAATTAAATATATTAAATTTCATTGGAATGCATCTTCAGGGACCGGGTCCAGGTCCTCGATCTGGTTCTGGCCCCTGTCTTGGCCCCCGGCCCGGGCCTAGCCCCGATCCTCATCCCAGTCCCGGTTGCTTCATGATCGATGTCTCGGTCCCTGTCTCGATCTAGGTCCCTGCCTTCGTCCCGGTCTCGACCTCAAGTCCTGGTCTAGATCTTCTCCCAAGACTGTACCCCAGCCCTATGCTTGGTCCTGACCCTGATCTCGATCCAGAGTCCAATCCTTTCAGGAAAGCAACTTAGGAGATTTTATTTCTTAAGTTGTTTTTCGAAAAAGCCAATTAAATTTTATTTGGAGTGGAAATTATTTTCTGTTGACTTTAATTTCCAATGTCATCGAAACACTGAAAAATTATGGAACGATCTAAACATTTATATAGTCTTTTGGCACGATCCCACTATCCAATGGGTGAAGATGAATAGTGATGGACCTGCAAAAGGTAATCATGGACATGCATCTTGTGGAGCTGTTTTGTGAGGTTAAAATGGAGCATTTAAAAGTTGTTTTGTGCAATCTTTAGGGACTCAAACTTCATTTTATGCTGAGATATTTGCAATCATATTAGCTATTGAACAGATTGTTATTCGAGGATGGAAAAAATTTGGATCGAGGATGATTCAAAAGGAGCTTTGAAAAATCCTTCTTATCAATCACTATGGTTCCTCATAAATCATTGGTTTAATTGTAAATCAATGATTGGTTGTATGGAGTTTCATTGTTCACACATTTATAGAGAAAAAATATATGGATGTTGATAGCTTTGGCTAATTTGGAATTAGCATATCCGGCTTTTACTTGATGGGATGCTCCACCTGGAATATTTCAGAAATGTATATTTGAGGATACTCGTGAGTTTCTCAAGGATAAATTTGTTATTGCTCTAAAGTTTAAACAAACATTTTACATGTTCCACTTTCAGGAACTTCCTATATGTGATGAACAGATGAAATACATTAAGACGATCCTCTCAAGCCTCATATAGCATTCCGACTTCAATACGTTGCGGAAGTGGCACGCCCAGGGCTGGCAGTGCAGACCTGCAATTACTGTGCAAAACTTCATAAAAGACAAGCATGATTCGATCAAACCAATTACAGTTCTTCCCTATGTAGAATCTTGTCTTCCCGCGAATGTGAACCACACCAGCCAGCTTCGCCTCTTCCAGAGCAGATATCTCTTCCTGGATTTCCACGGGATTAGATGGTAAACATTCCACATAGTTTTCTATATACTCCTGCAAGCAATCAGTTACTTGCTTTACAAAGTCACAGCCTTCAAGATTCAGAGAATCGGCATAGCCATACTGAATCACACATCCGTAAACTCCTTCAAGGCCCAGTTTTTTTACAACTACTCTCTCTTCTGAAGCAACCTTAGGAACCAACAGGTATCGGAGTGTAGTAAAGACAGCAACTTTGTGAAGAGATCTCATGTTCTTAATATAATGTCCAAGTATAGGAGTCAGTCCATCTTGAATGTTGGTGTAAAAGAAGCACAATCCAGGAACCCTTTGAACACCTGGGTCCGATAGTAGTGTTCTAAGTCTTCCCAAGTCGATCCTGTGAGTCAATTCATATTCTACCTTCCTTTGCCTTCCATAGAACCAGCCAAACATAATGAATGCAAGGAAAAATGATATGGCAAAAGGAATCCATCCACCCTCAGGAATTTTGGTGCAGACTGCACTCACATACACACCTTCCATTGTGAAAAATACCAAGAAGTAGAGTGCAACCAGCAGTGGTGGAGTTCTCCAGATCATGATCATGACCAGCGTCAGCAATATAGTGGTGATGAGCATGACTAAGCTAACAACAACACCTACAAGAAAGGTTTTCAATTAGTGAATTTTACACCTGCTAGAGATATAGATTTAAAAGCTAAAAGCTAGCTTTAGTTTACCATACCAAAAGCATTTCCGATATCTTTCCCATCTCCAAAAATAAGTATAACGGCCACGCAAAGAATCATAAGGATATAATTGACTTCTGGAGAATAGACCTCGCCCTCTTTGTTTGAAGATGTGTGCACCACCTTGACCCTAGGAAAATAATCCAGTACTACAGACTGCTTGATGACAGAAAAGGTGGCTGATATCAAGGATTGACTGGCAACAACTGCTGCCGATGTGGCTATGATAAAGATAGGCCAGTAAACTGGTCTAGGAATGAACTTATAAAATCCATCATCATGATCATTGGGATGTCTGATCAGGTATGCTGTCTGCCCCGCATATGTTAGAACCAGCGACGGATATATTGTAAACAAAAATGCTATCTGTTGGGCAAGAAGATGGTGAGGAACCAAATTTTACATGCAGAAAGAAGACAAAAAAATGGTAATAACCTGAATGGAACTCCTGTTAAAATGTCCAAGATCTGCAAATAATGCTTCAGAACCTGTACACAACGAATAATATCAGTAGCATCAAAGAACACATGTTATGGCTGTTTTTTTTCAAAAAAAGGAAAAAAAAAAAAGTAGCATGAGGCACGTATGCACTCAATCTCCGTACTTCTTCACTGTATTTTGACATAAATGGAAAATACAAATAAGTTTAGACCATCCAAAGTCCAAACAGAACATCGCTAAACAGATGCATTTACTTCCAAGAACTTACATTTGCCAGTTCCCATGTGGCATACCTTTGTCTTGTCAACTCTCCAACTTGAAGGCCATAATTACTTCACTGAAGTTCTCAAAATTGGGAATATGATCGGTAAAAAGACTTGATAGTAACAGTTTAATTCACTGAATCATTATTCTGAGCATATTGCTGAGTTTGTTTTTTCTTCTCAATAAATGCTATCCTTTTGATAGTTCACATATCTATAAGTCTACTATATAATGTCAGAATGATATCACCATAATATATTCCAGGGTTTAGAAGTTTGTATATTCACCTTTTGAGAAGATATCATTTAAATAAAGGTCCGCAACCAAACAATAATCAAGTTACTCTTATATTATGGTGACAGCAGAGAAGTTAAACGTTGAGGCTCACCTGTGATACAGAGGACAGTTCCACCAAGCAACAGCCAGCCTTCCTTTCCATTTCTTGAAAAGAAATGGAAAATGTAGTGCGGTGATAAAGCTTTAAATATACCAGGATAATAACGTATAATACTATAAATTCCCACAAGAGGAGTACAGAAGGTCCACGCACCCATGATGGGGGAGAAAAGGAAACTCACTCGGGAGGTGCCAAACTTTTGCAGCAGGAACAAGACAATTAAAACTATAGCAGAGAGAGCTTCCACCCAAGCTGAAAGATTATAAACCAGCAAAGTTGAACCTCAAGAAAATCTACTTTAAGGGAACAAAAAAACAATGACACTATACAGTCCAGTTTCCTGAAACACATAAAGCTCCCTCATATAAGAAAATAGAATCATTCAAGGTAACTTAAATTTCAAAAATGTTCCTTCAGATGTATTTCAGTTAACTTGTTCAATCTCATCGCTAAAGCTCAAGTTGACTACCTATGAGACATTGAACTGCTCCAATAAATTTGAACTAGAAGACTTTGTTTAGCACTCAATACCTACCACGGTGTTTATATTAGAATACAAATAACTTGGTGTATGTGTGTGTTTCACTTAGACATTGGTGAAAAGGGGGCTTTAACTGATTTTTATAGTTACCTCCTTCCCATGATATTGTAAGAATGCACGGCCCTTGAGCTTTTCCAAAGGTTATACAGATTACAGAACATAGGTAAGATTTCCATAAATAAACACGTCATCAACCATCATTGAGATACTACTGAAAGGGAGAATTTTAATCTAATCGATGCAAGGTCAATTACTAGTTTCAATGCAATTCTTCTCATCTATTAGCCATTTCCCACTTTTGATATGTTTTTCAAAATATTTTTGTGTTAATTGATTATTGAAGGCTTCTCTGTTATAATCCAACAAAGTTTCTCTTCATATTTTACTCTTGGACAATGATCAATTTTGCATTACGAGGGGCAAAGATAAGGCAAATGTATAGTGTTAAAGTTATAATTAAAGAGATCTCAATAATAAGTGAGGCACCAAGAAAATGGAAATAACTGATAAATTATGGAATACTTTATATGAGATGAGTTCTTGATATAAGAGGTGTACGAGCTAAATTTAGGCTAAGGACCTAAACGTCATTGTGTCTCATACGACACTTGGGCCCATGCGATGAACTCGCATGAGACCATGTCTCATGGCCTTCATCTGGCTCTACTGGAATCATTGGCTGCTAATAAGGCCCAATAGTATGGGATCCAACCGTCAGAGCCCCACTCGACATGGGCATTCCAGTCAACATTGATCCTAGACGACATCAAGTCTATTGGATTAAAGCAAGGCTATCAACAGCCCTGAGCCTACACACAGGGCCCATGAGCCCATACCCCCCAAAGGGAAAAGACCCATACGGCCTAAAGGCTTTCAAGAGCCCAAGCGACACAGAAGGTCTCCAGCAGACCCTAATCATGTTACTTAATGTCCCAGCCGACATTACTTTAACAATGTCCCAGCCAACATTGCCTCATATCATGTAATATCCCAGTAGACATTCCTCACCAATCTATACTCGACCAATGCCTTCTTAATAAGGAAACTAAATGTTTGGATCGAGGCAAACCATCTACAAACACGATAGTATAATCCAAGTACAATAAGGATTACACCTAACCCCAGAAATCTAGTTACTCCTAATTCAGTCCCTACTCTACTACCCTTTCCTAAAATACGACACTTCCAAGGAATCCTAAACCAGCTACAAGGCTACTTCACAGCCTATAAAAGGAGAGGGGGTCCAAGGAATTGAGACATTCAAGTTTTGGCTCTCACACTCGAGTTCTCAAAGCATGACCCCCTAAACACCGGCCTACCGCCCTCACGCCAATGTTCGAAGATCAAGTTACTCTACGCTCACTTTGCCTTTATGTTAAGGAATATGGAATCAATATCCAAAATAGATTTCCTAGTACCATTAGGATTCATGGTTTTATTATATTTCCCTATTAGATGCAGATTTCCTATGTTCATTATTATTGTTCACTACTATATGATTCCTTTTCTATTTTGGTTTTCTATGTAGCCTATATAAAGGCTCATACCATTGTAAATTCAATCAGAGTGAATTCAAGACTTTCTTTCATTATCTAACATGGTATCAGAGCTCAGGTTCTGACTTTCTAGTTTCACTCTCTCTGATTCTCATCGGCGCGTGGGGGATCACGGCTACCATAATTGCGTGACCCTCACGCGCCCCCCGTTGCCAACCACCACATTGCTTTTCCCATGCGCCACCCCTTCACAAGTGTGCTCTAGGCCGGCTCCTTTCGAGTTTCAACTCTCTTTCAGATTTGCTTCCGCTCTCTTTCGGGATTTCGCTCCCTCATGTTGTAGTTGATGTTGCGGCAGATCATCATCACCTTCTTCTTCAGTAGCCTTTGTTGGGATCTTTAGCTTCAAAGCTAAAGACCTTTTTGTTCAGTAGCCTTTGTTAGGATCTTTAGCTTCAAAGCTAAAGACCTTTTTTTGTTCAGTAGCCTTTGTTGGGATCTTTAGCTTCAAAGCTAAAGACCTTTTTGTTCAGTAGCCTTTGTTAGGATCTTTCGCTTCAAAGCTAAAGACCTTTTTTTGTTCAGTAGCCTTTGTTGGGATCTTTAGCTTCAAAGCTAAAGACCTTTTTGTTATCTCTTGTTTTTGATTTTCTTTAGCAGCAGCAGCAGCAGCTTCATCTGCTACAACAAGCGCTTTTGATGGTGACAGTGATTGATAACTGACGTTAATAACAAACAAAGTTTAAGGACTCCAAGTTTCAAGATTTCCAGTTTCAGAACTCCGCTCTCCGATTTCAAGATACAACCTCAAGTTTTTTCCTTCGTCACCAGCTTGAGTTTGAGGGGGGGTGTTAAGGAATATGGAATCAATATCCAAAATAGAATTCCTAGTACCATTAGGATTCATGGTTTTATTATATTTCCCTATTAGATGAAGATTTCTTATATTCATTATTATTGTTCATTACTATAGGATTATGATTCCTTTTCTATTTTGGTTTTCTATGTAGCCTATATAAATGCCCCTACCATTGTAAATTCATACAGATTGAATTCAAGACTTTCTTTCATTATCTAACAAATCTATTTTGGATATTGATTCCATATTCCTTAACACCCCCCCTCAAACTCAAGCTGGTGACGAAGGAACAAGCTTGAGGTTGCATCTTGAAATCGGAGAGTGGAGTTCTAAAACTGGAAATCTGGAAACTTAGAGGCTGGAAAACTTGATATAAATGATGAGCTTTAACCTATGAAGCCCGAAGGGGGGAGCCGAAGCCCAAAAGGATGTCGAAGCCGGAGAGCTTTAACCTACGAAGCCCGAAGGGGGAGCCGAAGCCCAAGAGGATGCCGAAGCCGAAAAGGGAGTGAAATCCCGAAAAAGAGCCAAAGCCCGAGAGTGCCGAAGCCCAAGAGGGAGCGAAATCCCGAAATAAAGCCGAAGCCGAAAAAATGGAGCGAAATCCCGAAAGAGAGCCGAAGCCCAAGAGGGAGCGAAATCCCGAAATAAAGCCGAAGCCGAAAAAAGGGAGCGAAATCTCGAAAGAGAGCCGAAGCCCAAGAGGGAGCGAAATCCCGAAATAAAGCCGAAGCCGAAAAAGGGAGCGAAATCCCGAAAGAGAGCCGAAGCCCGAGAGTGCCGAAGCCAGAGAGGGAGCGAAATCCCGAAATAAAGCCGAAGCCGAAAAAAAAAGGGAGCGAAATCCCGAAAGAGAGCCGAAGCATGAGAGAGAGTCGATATCAGAGAGGGAGCCGAAGCCAAAAAAATAGGATGCCCGATAAGGATTAGCGATGTTTTGTGATAGATTTGATTGGTGGAGTTGCGCAGGTTGGGAAAAGCAAATAGAAAAGAGAAAATGGTGATACCGTTGGTGCCTAATGCCCTTCCTAATATTTTATAAGAACCTGCTTCAGAATTTTTGGAAAAATATAGGACTTGTGCGAAAGGTGAACCTGGAGGCTGAGATCATAGGGACTTCTACTGTTTTTAATAGTAAGAATAATAACCTTGTGAATAATAAGAGTCTGATTTGGGACGTACTCCCAAGTGGTGGAGGAATTAAGATGGAGCTGAATGTGGGGGCAATAATTGATGATGATAGCACGAATTGATGATGCTATTTTAGTGAGACAAGATGAAAGTTAATTAATAGAGAGATAGCGACGCCAAGGGTAAGAAAACGTGAACCACTCGTGAATGGGTGGTGCGTGAGGTTCACGTGCCGATGGTGGCCGCGATCCCCACGCGCCAATGAAAGCAGAGAGAGTGAAACTAGAAAAAGGAGAACC